>SJYC01127127.1:0-15773 GCA_006408675.1 Madoqua kirkii
CATAATCAATATTCTAATATTATCATTCCTATTCTCTTAGCCGTAGCATTCCTCACACTAGTTGAATGAAAAGTTTTAGGCTATATACAATTTTGAAAAGGTCCAAATGTTGTAGGCCCATATGGCCTACTCCAGCCCATTGCAGATGCAATCAAGCTCTTCATTAAAGAACCACTATGACCCACTACATCTTCAATCTCAATATTTATTCTCACACCCATTCTAGCTCTAAATCTAGCCCTCACCATATGAATCCCCTTGCCCATACCCTACCCCCTTATCAACATAAATCTAGGGGTCTTATTTATATTAGCTATATCAAGCCTAGCAGTATACTCAATCCTCTGATCAGAATGAGCCTCCAACTCAAAATATGCACTCATTGGAGCCCTACGGGCAGTAGCACAAACAATCTCATACAAAGTAACACTAGCTATTATTCTTCTATCAGTACTTCTAATAAACGAATCCTTCACCCTCTCCACACTAATTATCACATAAGAACAAGTATGATTAATTTCCCCAGCATGACTGTTGGCAATAATATGATTTATTTCAACACTAGCAGAAACAAACCGAGCACCATTTGACCTCACCAAAGGAGAATCAGAATTAGTGTCAGGTTTCAACATAGAATATGCAGCAGGACCATTCACCCTATTTTTCACAGCAGAATATGCAAACATCATTATAATAAATATTTTCACAACTATCCTATTCCTAGGGGCATTCCACAGCCCATACATACCAGAACTTTACACAATCAACTTTACTATCAAATCATTACTACTCACAATTACCTTTCTCTGAATCCGGGCATCCTACCCCCAATTCTGCTATGACCAACCAATACACTTACTATGAAAAAGTTTCCTACTCTTAACATTAGCACTGTGCATATGACATGTATCACTACCCATCCTCCAATTAAGCATTCCCCCACAAACATAAGAAATATGTCTGATAAAAGAGTTACTTTGATAAAGTAAATAATAGAGGTTCAAGCCCTCTTATTTCTAGAACTATAGGAATTGAACCTACTCCTAAGAACCCAAAACTCTTCATGCTCACAATTACACCAAATTCTAACAGTAAGGTCAGCTAATTAAGCTATCAGGCCCATACCCCGAAAATGTTGGTTTATATCCTTCCCGTACTAATAAAACCCAATTATCTTTATTATTATCTTAACAACTGTTTTATTTGGAACTATTATTGTTATAATTAGCTCCCACTGACTACTTATCTGAATTGGATTTGAAATAAATATACTTGCCATCATCCCCATTATAATAAATAAACACAACCCACGAGCCACAGAAGCATCAACTAAGTATTTCCTCACCCAATCAACAGCCTCAATATTATTAATAGCTATTATTATTAACTTGATATTTTCAGGCCAATGGACCATAATAAAATTATTCAACCCAACAGCCTCCATACTAATAACAATAGCCCTTGCCATAAAACTAGGAATAGCTCCATTCCACTTCTGAGTTCCAGAAGTAACACAAGGCATTTCCTTATCTTCTGGCCTAATCCTACTTACATGGCAAAAACTAGCACCAATATCCGTATTTTACCAGATCTCCCCATCCATCAACCTAAATCTAATCCTAACCCTATCTAGTCTATCAATCATAATCAGAGGCTGAGGAGGACTAAACCAAACCCAACTATGAAAAATTATAGCTTACTCATCAATTGCCCACATAGGCTGAATAACAGCAGTCTTACTTTATAACCCTACTATAATACTACTAAATTTAATTATTTACATTATTATAAACTCTACCATATTTATATTATTTATAGCCAACTCAACTACAACCACCCTATCATTATCACACACATGAAATAAAATACCCATTATAACAGTCCTAGTCCTTATCACCCTCCTATCAATAGGAGGACTCCCCTCCACTATCAGGATTCATACCAAAATGAATAATTATCCAAGAAATGACAAAAAATGGTAACATTATTCTACCAACCCTCATAGCAATTACAGCACTGCTAAACCTCTATTTCTATATACGACTCACATACTCCACCACACTTAAAATATTTCCCTCCACGAACAACATGAAAATAAAATGACAATTTTCTACTGCAAAACAAATAACCCTCCTACCAACAAGAGTCATACTATGTACTACGCTACTACCACTCACACCAATTCTATCAATTCTAGAATAGGAATTTAGGTTACACAGACCAAGAGCCTTCAAAGCCCTAAGCAAGTATAATTTACTTAATTCCTTATAAGGACTGCAAGATCACATCTTACATCAATTGAATGCAAATCAACCACTTTTATTAAGCTAAGTCCTCACTAGATTGGTGGGCTCCACCCCCACGAAGTTTTAGTTAACAGCTAAATACCCTAACATACTGGCTTCAATCTACTTCTCCCGCCACGAGAAAAAAAAGGCGGGAGAAGCCCCAGCAGAATTGAAGCTGCTTCTTTGAATTTGCAATTCAATATGTTAATTCACCACAGGGCCTGATAAAAAGAGGAATTAAACCTCTGTTCTTAGATTTACAGTCTAATGCTTTACTCAGCCATTTTACCCATGTTCATCAACTGCTGATTGTTCTCAACTAACCATAAAGACATTCGTACCTTATATCTCCTATTTGGTGCCTGAGCTGGCATAGTAGGAACGGCCCTAAGTCTACTAAATCAAGCTGAACTAGGTCAACTCGGAACTTTGCTTGGAGACGACCAGATCTATAACGTAGTCGTAACCACACATGCATTCATAATAATTTTTTTATAGTAATGCTCATTATAATTGGAGGATTTGGCAACTGACTAGTCCTTCTAATAATTGGCACTCCTGATATAGCATTTCCCTGAATAAACAATATAAGTTTTTGACTCCTCCCTCCTTCTTTCTTATTACTTCTAGCATCTTCTATAGTCAAAGCAGGAGCAGGAACAGGCTGAACAGTATATCCCCCTCTAGCAGGCAACCTAGCCCATGCAGGGGCCTCAGTAGACCTAACTATTTTTTCTCTACACCTGGCAGGTGTTTCCTCAATTCTAGGGGCTATTAACTTTATTACAACGATTATCAATATAAAACCCCCTGCAATATCACAATATCAAACCCCTCTATTCATATGATCCGTACTAATCACTGCCATGTTATTACTCCTTTCACTTCTCGTATTAGCTGCCGGTATTATTACAATACTTCTAACACACTGGAACCTAAACACAACCTTCTTTCATCCGGCAGGAGGAGGGGACCCAATCCTATATCAACACCTATTCTGATTCTTCGGACATCCTGAAGTATATATTCTTATTTTACCCGGATTTGGAATAATCTCTCATATCGTCACCTATTATTCAGGGAAAAAGGAGCCATTTGGATATATGGGAATAGTATGAGCCATAATACCCATTGGATTCTTAGCGTTCATTGTATGAGCTCATCATATATTTACAGTCAGAACAGACTTGACACACGAGCCTACTTTATATCAGCTATTATAATTATTGCTATCCCAACTGGAGTAAAAGCCTTTAGTTGATTGGCCACACTTCATGGAGGCAATATCAAATGATCTCCTGCTATAATATGAGCCCTAGGCTTCATCTTCCTTTTTACAGTTGGAGGCTTAACTGGAATTGTTCTAGCCACCTCTTCCCTTGATACTGTTCTTCATGACACGTATTATGTAGTCACACACTTTCACTATGTACTGTCAATAGGGGCTGTATTTGCCATCATAAGAGGATTTGTGCACTGATTCCTACTATTCTTAGGTTATACCCTTAATGATACATGAGCCAAAATCCACTTTGTAATTATGTTTGTAGGTGTAAACATAACCTTCTTCCCACAACACTTCTTAGAGCTATCTGGTATGCCATGACGATACTCTGACTACCCAGACACATATACAATATGAAAGACTACTTCATCTATAGGCTCATTCATCTCACTGACAGCAGTCATACTAATAATCTTCATTATCTGAGAAGCATTCACATCCAAACGAGAAGTCCTAACCATAGACCTCACCACAAACAAATTTAGAGTGACTAAATGGATGCTCTCCACCATATCACACATTCGAAGAACCTACATATGTTAACCTAAAATAAGAAAGGAAGGAATTGAAGCCCCTGTTATTGGTTTCAAGCCAACACCATAGCCACTATGTCTCTCTCAATTAAATGAGATGTTAGTAAAATATTACATAACCTTGTCAAGGTTAAATTACAGGTGAAAACCCCATACATCTTGTATGGCATAGCCCATACAACTAAGGTTTCAAGATGCAACATCAACTATTATAGAAGAGTTATTGCACTTTCATGATCATACATTAATTGTTTTCCTAATTAGCTCATTAGTACATTATTTCACTTATACTGACAACAAAAAGCACACACCAGTACAATAGATGTATAAGAAGTAGAAACAATCTGAACTATTCTACCAGCCATTATTTTAATTCTAATTGCCCTCCCATTCTATGTATTCTATACATAATAGGCGAGATTAATAATCCATCTCTCACAGTAAAAACTATAGGACATCAATGATACTGAAGCCATGAATATACAGACTATGAAGATCTGAGCTTCGACTCTTACATAATTCCAACATCAGAATTAAAGCTAGGAGAGCTATGACTACTGGAAGTAGATAGTCGAGTTGTTTTACCTATAGAAATAACAATCCAAATGCTAATTTCCTCTGAAAACATGTTGCACTCATGAGCCGTGCCTTCCTTACGACTAAAAACAGACGCAGTTCCAGGCCGCTTAAACCAAACAACTCTTATATCAACTCGACCAGGCCTATACTACGGCCAATGCTCAGAAACCTGCGGGTCAAATCACAGTTTTATGCCAATTGTTCTTGAATTAGTCCCACTGAAATATTTTGAAAAATGATCCGCATCAATACTATAAGATCATCAAGAAGCTAAGCTAGCATTAACCTTTTAAGTTAAAGACTGAGAGCACAATACTCTCCTTGATGACATGACTCACAATAATCTCATCAATATTCTTAGTCCTTTTTATTATTTTTCAACTAAAAATTTCAAAGCAGAACTGTTATCATAACCCAGAGCTAACATTAACAAAAATACCAAAACAAAATATCCCTTGAGAAACAAAATGAACGAAAAGTTATTTGCCTCTTTCATTACCCCTATAGTGTTAGGCCTCTGCCTCGTTACCCTCATCATCTTATTCCCTAGCCTATTATTTCCAACATCAAATTGACTAATAAATAACCGCCTCATCTCTCTTCAACAATGAGTGCTTCAACTTGCATCAAAACAAATAATAAGCATCCATAACCCCAAAGGACAAACATGAACATTGATGCTAATATCTTTAATCCTATTTACTGGATCAACAAACCTATTAGGACTACTACCCCACTCCTTTACACCAACCACACAATTATCAATAAATTTAGGTATGGCCATCCCCTTGTGAGCAGGGGCTGTGATCACAGGCTTTTGCAACAAAACTAAAGCATCACTTGCCCATTTCCTACCACAAGGAACACCAACTCCCCTAATTCCTATACTAGTAATTATTGAAACCATTAGCCTGTTTATTCAGCCAGTAGCCCTTGACGTAGGATTAACAGCCAACATCACAGCAGGACATTTGTTAATTCACTTAATTGGAGGGGCTACACTGGCACTAATAGGTATCAGTACTACAACAGCTCTCTTTACATTTATTATCTTAATCTTATTAACAATTCTTGAATTTGCAGTAGCTATAATTCAAGCTTACATATTCACTCTCCTAGTTAGTCTATATCTACATGACAACACATAATGACACACCAAACCCATGCTTATCACATAGTAAACCCAAGCCCCTGACCTCTTACAAGAGCACTATCTGTTCACTTAATAACATCTGGCCTAATCATATGATCTCACTTCAACTCAACAGCCTTACTTATACTTGGCCTAACAACAAATATACTATGTATCAATGATGATGAGATATTATCTGAGAAAGTACTTTCCAAGGTCACCATACCCCAACTGTTCAAAAGGCCTACACTACGGAATAATTCTTTTTATAATTTCTGAAGTCCTATTCTTTACCGGATTTTTCTGAGCATTTTATCACTCAAGTCTTGCCCCCACACCTGAAGTAGGTGGCTGCTGGCCTCCAACAGGCATTCACCCACTTAATCCCTTAGAAGTTCTACTACTCAACACCTCTGTTCTTCTAGCCTCAGGAGTCTCTATTACCTAAGCCCACCACAGCATCATAGAAGGAAATTGCAACCACATACTACAAGCCCTATTTATTACCATCACATTAGGTGTATATTTTACATTACTCCAAACCTCAGAATATTATGAAGCACCCTTTACCATCTCAGATGGTGTCTACAGTTCAACTTTCTTCCTAGCGATGGGCTTTCACGGCCTTCATGTCATTATCGGATCCACTTTCCTAATTGTCTGTTTCTTCCACCAACTAAAATTCCACTTCACCTCTAACCACCATTTTGGCTTCGAAGCTGCTGCCTGATACTGACATTTCATAGATGTCGTATGACTTTTCCTTTATGCTTCTATCTATTGATGAGGTTCATATTCTTTTAGTATTAATCAGTACAACTGACTTCCAATCAGTTAGTTTCAGTCTAATTCGAAAAAGAATAATAAACTTAATATTAGCCCTCCTAACTAATCTTACACTAGCCACATTACTTGTTACTATTGCATTCCGACTTCCCCAGCTGAATGCATATTCAGAAAAAACAAGCCCATATGAATGTGGATTTGACCGTATAGGATCCGCCCGCCTTCCTTTTTCCATAAAATTTTTCCTAGTAGCCATCACATTCCTCCTATTTGATCCAGAAATTGCATTACTCCTACCACTACCATGAGCCTCACAAACAGGAAACCTAAACACAATACTCACCATAGCCCTTTTCCTAATTTTCCTACTAGCCGTAAGCCTAGCCTATGAATGAACCCAAAAAGGACTTGAATGAACTGAATATGGTATTTAGTTTAAAGCAAAATAAATGATTTCGACTCATTAGATCATGATTAAGCTCATAACTACCAAATGTCTCTTGTATACATAAATACCATAATAGCATTTACAGTATCTCTCGCAGGACTGTTAATGTATCGATCCCACCTAATATCATCCCTCTTATGCCTAGAAGGAATAATATTATCCCTATTCATTATAGCTACCCTAATAATCCTAAACTCACATTTTACCTTAGCCAGCATAATGCCTATTATTTTATTAGTTTTCACAGCCTGTGAAGCAGCACTAGGCCTATCCCTACTAGTTATAGTATCAAACACATACGGGACCGATTATGTACAAAACCTTAACCTATTACAATGCTAAAATATATTATCCCCACAATAATGCTCATACCCCTGACCTGATTATCAAAAATTAATATAATCTGAGTCAACTCCACAATGCACAGCTTATTAATTAGCCTCACAAGCCTACTCCTCATAAACCAATTCAGTGACAATAGCCTTAACTTCTCATTAGCTTTTTTCTCCGACTCCTTGTCCACGCCACTACTAATCCTGACCATTTGACTTCTTCCCCTAATACTAATAGCCAGTCAACATCACCTATCAAAAGAGAACCTAACCCGAAAAAAAATTTTATCACCATACTGATCCTACTACAACTATTCCTGATTATAATGTTTACTGCCATAGAATTAATTTTTTCTATATTTTATTTGAAGCAACACTAGTCCCAACACTCATTATTATTACCCGATGGGGGAACCAAACAAAACGCCTAAACGCTGGCCTTTACTTCCTATTTTACACACTAGCAGGGTCCCTGCCTCTACTAGTAGCACTAATTTATATCCAAAATACAGTAGGATCCTTAAATTTTCTAGTCCTCCAATACTGAGTACAACCAATATCCAATTCTTGATCCAATGTTTTTATATGACTAGCATGCATAATAGCCTTCATAGTTAAAATACCACTATACAGCCTCCACCTTTGACTACCCAAAGCACACATAGAAGCCCCTATTGCAGGCTCCACAGTTCTTGCAGCAGTCCTACTAAAACTAGGAGGATATGGTATACTACGAATCACATTACTCCTAAACCCAGTAACCAACTTTATAGCATATCCATTTATTATATTATCCTTATGAGGCATAATTATAACTAGCTCAATTTGCCTCTGCCAAACAGACCTAAAATGACTCACTGCATACTCTTCTGTTAGTCACATAGCACTTGTTATTGTAGCCATCCTCATTCAAACACCCTGAAGTTACATAGGAGCCACCGCCTTAATAATTGCCCATGGCCTTACATCCTCTATACTTTTCTGCCTAGCAAACTCCAACTACGAACGAATTCGCAGCTGGACAATAATTCTAGCCCGTGGCTTACAAATATTTCTCCCACTAATAGCAACCTGATGACTCCTAGCAAGCCTAACCAACCTAGCTTTACCCCGAACAATTAACCTGATTGGAGAACTATTTGTAGTAATATCAACCTTTTCATGATCCAACATTACAATTATCTTAATAGGACTAAACATAGTAATTACCACCCTATACTCCCTTTACATATTAATCACAACACAACGAGGTAAATATACCCATCATATCAACAATATCTCACCCTCCTTTACACGAGAAAATGCACTCATATCCCTACACATCCTGCCCCTACTACTTCTATCCCTAAACCCAAAAATCATCTTAGGCCCCCTATACTGTAAATATAGTTTTTTAAAAAAAAACCATTAGATTTTGAATCTAACAAAAGAAGCCTACCACCTTCTTATTTACTGAAAAAGTATGCAAGAACTGCTAATTCTATGCCCCATGTCTAACATCATGGCTTTTTCAAACTTTTAAAGGATAGTAGTTATCCGTTGGTCTTAGGAACCAAAAAATTGGTGCAACTCCAAATAAAAGTAATAAACATATTCTCTTCCTTCACACTAGCAACTTTATTTTTACTAACCATGCCCATTATAATAACAAGCTCCAACACCTACAAAACCTCCAACTGCCCACTCTACGTAAAAACGACTATCTCGTGTGCTTTCCTTACCAGTGTAATTCCTACAACAATGTTTATTCATACAGGACAAGAAATAGTTATTTCAAACTGACACTGACTGACCATCCAAACCCTTAAACTATCACTTAGCTTTAAATAGACTACTTCTCAATAATATTTTTCCCAGTAGCACTATTTGTCACATGATCCATTATAGAATTTTCCATGTGATACATACACTCAGGCCCCAACATCAACCAATTTGTTAAATATCTGCTCTTATTTCTCATCACAATACTCATCCTCATCACCACAAATAATCTCTTTCAACTATTTATTGGCTGAGAGGGAGTTGGAATCATATCATTCCTACTTATCGGATGATGATATGGACGAGCAGATGCAAACACAGCAGCTCTACAGGCAATTCTGCATAACCGCATTGGCGATATTGAATTTATCCTAGCAATAGCATGATTCTTAATTAACCTCAACACCTGAGACCTCCAACAAATTTTCATACTAAACCCAAGTAACTCCAATCTACCTTAGCTGCAACTGGAAAATCCGCACAATTCAGCCTACACCCATGACTACCTTCTGCAATAGAAGGCCCTACTCCTGTCTCAGCATTACTCCACTCAAGCACAATAGTAGTGGCAAGTATTTTCCTATTAATCCGCTTCTACCCACCAACAGAAAACAAAAAAATTTGCCCAGTCCATTATACTATGCTTAGGGGCTATCACCACACTATTCATAGCAATATGCACCCTGACCCAAAATGATATCAAAAAAATCATTGCCTTCTCTACATCCAGCCAACTAGGCCTCATAATAGTGACTATTGGTATCAACCAATCCTACCTAGCATTCCTTCACATCTGTACCCATGCCTTTTTCAAAGACATGCTATGCATATGCTCTGGCTCTATTATCCATAGCCTAAATGATGAACAGGACATTTGAAAAATAGGAGGCCTATTCAAAGCTATACCATTTACCACAACAGCCCTAATTATTGGCAGCCTCGCACTAACAGGAATGCCCTTCCTTAATGGATTTTATTCCAAAGACTTAATGATCAAATCCGATAACATGTCATATACCAACACCTGAGCCCTCTTAATAACATTAATTGCCACCTCTTTCACAGCCATCTACAGTACCCGTATTATTTTCTTTGCATTCCTAGGACAACCCCGATTTCCAACCCTAATTATTATCAATGAAAACAACCCCTTCTTAATTAACTCAATCAAACGTCTACTAATCAGAAGCCTTTTCAAAAACAGGATTTATTATCTCCAACAATATCCTTCCAACAACAATTCCCCAAATAACTATGCCCTATTACCTAAAAATAATGGCTATAGCAGTCACAATCCTAGGCTTCATCCTAGCACTAGAAATTAGCAACATAACCTACAACCTAAAATTTAATTACCCATCGAATATCTTCAAATTTTCTAACATACTAGGATATTACCCTACAGTTATACACTGCCTAGCCCCCTATATAAGCTTAACAATAAGCCAAAAATCATCATCCTCCCTTCTAGACCTGATCTGACTAGAAAACATTCTACCAAAAACCACTTCACTAATTCAAATAAAAATATCAACCATAGTTACAAACCAGAAAGGCCTAATCAAATTATATTTCCTCTCTTTCCTAGTTACAATTCTCGTCAGCACAATTCTATTTAATTTCCACGAGTAATCTCCATAATTACACCACCAATTATAAATGATCAACCAGTCACAATAACTAATCAAGTACCATAACTATATAAAGCTGCAATTCCTATAGCTTCTTCACTAAAAATACAGAATCCCCTGTATCATAAATAACCCAATCCCCCAAACCATTAAATTTAAATACAATCTCTACTTCCGTATCTTTCAGCACATAATAGACTATCAAAAATTCCATCAACAAACAAGTAATAAATGCCCCTAAGACAGTCTTATTAGAAACCCAAATCTCAGGGTACTGCTCAGTAGCCATAGCTGTTGTATAGCCAAAACTACCATCATACCCCCCAAATAAATTTAAAAAACCATCAGACCTAGAAAAGACCCACCAAAATTTAATACAATACCACAACCAACTCCACCACTCACATCAACTCCAACCCCCCATAAATAGGTGAAGATTTTGAAGAAAACCCTACAAAACCAATCACAAAAATAATACTTAAAATAAATACAATGTATGTTATCATTATTCTCGCATGGAATCTAACCATGACTAATGATATGAAAAACCATCATTGTCATTCAACTACAAGAACACTAATGGCCAATATTCGAAAAACCCACCCACTTATAAAAATTGTAAACAACGCATTCATTGACCTCCCAGCCCCATCAAATATCTCATCATGATGAAACTTTGGCTCTCTCCTAGGCATTTGCCTGGTTCTACAAATCCTAACAGGCCTATTTCTAGCAATACACTACACAGCTGATACAGCAACAGCATTTTCCTCTGTCACCCATATCTGCTGAGACGTCAACTATGGCTGAATTATCCGATATATACATGCAAACGGAGCATCAATATTTTTTATTTGCCTATTTATGCATGTAGGATGAGGTCTTTATTACAGATCATATACTTTCCTAGAAACATGAAATATTGGAGTAGTCCTCCTATTTGCAACGACAGCTACAGCATTCACAGGATACATTCTACCATGAGGACAAATATCTTTCTGAGCAGCAACAGTCATTACCAACCTCCTCTCAGCAATCCCATATATTGGCACAAACCTAGTTGAATGAATCTGAGGGGGATTCTCAGTAGACAAAGCAACCCTTACTCGATTCTTTGCCTTCCACTTCATCCTCCCATTCATCACTGCAGCCCTCGCCATAGTCCACCTACTCTTTCTCCATGAAATAGCATCTAATAACCCCACAGGAATCTCATCAGATGCAGATAAAATCCCATTTCACCCCTACTACACCATTAAAGATATTCTAGGTGCCCTACTACTAATCCTAGCCCTCATAATCCTAATTCTATTTGCACCAGACCTGCTCGAAGACCCAGACGACTATACCCCAGCAAATCCACTCAACACAACCCCACACATTAAACCCGAATGATATTTCCTATTCGCATACGTGATCCTTTGATCAATCCCTAATAAACTAGGGAGAGTCCTAGCCCTAGTCCTCTCAATCCTGATTCTAGTCCTCATGCCCCTACTCCACACATCCAAACAATGAAGCATAATATTCTGACCCATCAGCCAATGCCTATTCTGAATTTTAGTAGCAGACCTACTAACACTCAGATGAATTGGAGGACAGCCAGTCGAACACACATACATCATTATCGGACAACTAGCATCTATTATATACTTCCTACTCATCCTAGTACTGATATCAGTAGCCAGCACTATTGAAAATAATCTCCTAAAATGAAGATAAGTCTTTGTAGTACATTAAATATACTGGTCTTGTAAACCAGAGAAGGAGAACAACCAACCTCCCTAAGACTCAAAGAAGCTATAGCTCCACTATCAACACCCAAAGCTGAAGTTCTATTTAAACTATTCCCTGAGATACTATCAAGATAGCTCCACAAATACCAAGAGCCATATCAGAATTAAATTTACTAAAACTTTAAAAAATTAACACAAACCTAGCACTCTATAACCCTCTATACATCACCTACACATCAACAGCACAAATTTATACTGTACATATATCTAATTGCTGGGAAGTACATTACATTAATGTAATACAAACATAGTATGCATATAGTACATTAAGTGACATGCCCCATGCGTATAAGCAGGTACATTAATATTAATGTAATGTAGACATAATATGTATATAGTACATTAAATAGTTTACCCCATGCATGTAAGCAAGTACATGATATCTATTGATAGTACATAGTACATAAAATTTTTCATCGTACATAGCACATGTCAGTCAAATCTATTCTTGCCAACATGCATATCTTGTCCCTTAGATCACGAGCTTAACGACCATGCCATGTGAAACCAGCAACACACTTGGCAAGGATCCCTTTTCTCGCTCCAGGCCCATCAACTGTGGGAGTCACTATTTAATGAACTTTATCACTCATCTGGTTCTTTCTTCAGGGCCATCTCACCTAAAATCGCCCACTCGTTCCTCTTAAATAAGACATCTCAATGGACTAATGACTAATCAGCCCATGCTCACACATAACTGTGCTGTCATATATTTGGTATTTTTTAAATTTGGGGGATGCTTGGACTCAGCTATGGCTGTCTGAGGCCCTGACCCAGAGCATAAATTGTAGCTAGACTTAACAGCAACTTGAGCATCACCATAATGGTAAGCACGAACATCACAGTCAATGGTCACAGGGCATATTGTATCACTGTTCTACCCTTTTCCTTCTGGGATAAGAATTATCTTTTTTTCCTTTTTAACAGAGTTGGATGGTTCTCATAAAATTTTGTATTTTTTAGATTTTATTTCTCTTCTTTTACGTGTGTCATTGCTAAAGTTCTAACTCTGAACTCACTGATTCTATCTTCCACGTGGTCTTTTCTATGTACAATGCTTTCTATGCATTATTCATCTCATTTGGGTAGGGGGTTCTTCAACTTAACAATTTGGTACTTTTTTTTTTTTTTTTTTTTTTAGGGATTCACAGGTAGCTCTGTGGTAAAGAATCCACCTGCCAATGCAGGAGACACAGGAGATGCAGGTTCAATCCCTGGGTCGGGAAGATCCCCTAGAGTAGAGAATAGAAACCCACTCAAGTATTCTTGCCTGGGAAATCCCATGGACAGAGAAGACTTGTGGGATGCAGTCTATAGGGTCACAGAGTTGGACACAACTGAGCACAGTTCAGTTCAGTCGCTCAGTCGTGTCCGACTCTTTGTGACCCCATGAACTGCAGCACACCAGGCCTCCCTATCCATCACCAACTCTCGGAGTTTACCCAAACTCATGTCCATCAAGTCAGTGATGCCATCCAGCCATCTCATATTTTGTCGTCCCCTTCTCCTGCCTCCAATCCCTCCCAACATGAGGGTCTTTTCCAATGAGTCAACTCTTCACATGAAGTGACCAAAATATTGGAGTTTAAGCTTCAGCATCAGTCCTTCCAGTGAACACTCAGGACTGATCTTTAGGATAGACTGGTTGGATCTCCTTATCCGACTCTTTGTGACCCCATGAACTGCAGCACACCAGGCCTCCCTATCCATCACCAACTCTCGGAGTTTACCCAAACTCATGTCCATCAAGTCAGTGATGCCATCCAGCCATCTCATATTTTGTCGTCCCCTTCTCCTGCCTCCAATCCCTCCCAACATGAGGGTCTTTTCCAATGAGTCAACTCTTCACATGAAGTGACCAAAATATTGGAGTTTAAGCTTCAGCATCAGTCCTTCCAGTGAACACTCAGGACTGATCTTTAGGATAGACTGGTTGGATCTCCTTGCAGTCCAAGGGACTCTCAGGAGTCTTCTCCAACACCACAGTTCAAAAGCATCAATTCTTCGGCACTCAGCTTTCTTCACAGTCCAACTCTAACATCCAAACTTGACCACTGGAAAAACCATAGCCTGGACTAGATGGACAACTGAGCACACGTACTGTTTAATAAGAGTTTCAGTTTCTCCTTCTGTTAATTTTATTCATGAGCTGACTGAACTCCCTTTCTAGGTTTTCTTTCTAGGTTTTCTTGTATATAACTTGTTTCTTCATGACAGTTACTTTGAATTCTGTATCAGTTGCATGGCAAAATTCCATTTACATGGCTTCTTGGGAACTGTCATTTTCTTCTTGTGATACTATGTTAGTGTGGTTCTTCATATTACTTGATGTTGTTCCTCTGTTGATGCATTTGTAGTAATGAATGCCTTTCTTCCTTCTCTTCCTCTCCTCTTTTTTCTTCTCTCTTCCTTGATCTAAGAATTCAACAGATTAGTATACCTCTGGGTATACCTGAGAATTGAAGCTTTCCACCCTACAAGGACTGCTTCAGAGTTATCTCCCTTCAATGTTACTAATTGTGCCTGTGGAGTCACAGATGCCTTGCTGCTACTGGTGTAACTGGCACTGCTGCCTGTGGCACTAGGATGGTGGGCACCTGTACTGGATCCAGTATCCTGAGTTGTATACCCTCCCATCATGAGGAGGGGTGGGGAACCAAGGTCAAAAGTGTCTCTGCCTTGACTAGGGTTGTTGGGTTCATGGGTGCCACCACTGTAGGTGGTATTGCAGGGCCAGAGTCATAGGTACCTGCCTCTATGGATGAGGGGACAGGGTTGCAGGTTTTACTGCCCCTATGTTCAGTTAGTTCCCTGTGGCTGTGGACACCACTGCAACTGAAAAGCTGGTTATCTTTGTGTTGCCTTCCCTGATGCTACTGGGTTCTCTGGGGCTGCAGGATCAGCCAGTACAGCTGGGGGGTCCAGGATCACAGGCACTGTCTCAACTGCTCCCCTTGTTCTACCTCTTCTATGTGTCCACTCCACCTACCTTTAGGTGTAGAACTGTCCAGAGTCCTGGGCAGAGGCATCTTTGTTGAGTTATAGCTGTTTTAATGGTTATAGACTAAAGAGGAGAGAAAAAGGGAGCATTTCATGATGCCATGATGTTGACATTATGGAATAATTTTTTATTAATATTGGGTTAGACAAAAAGTTCATTTGCGTTTTTTTCATAAGATGTTAGTTAAATTTAAGCTTTTTA
>SJYC01127131.1:0-23688 GCA_006408675.1 Madoqua kirkii
GACTTCACTTTCACTCTTCACTTTCCTACATTAGAGAAGGAAATGGCAACCCACTCCAGTGTTCTTGCCTAGAGAATCCCAGGGACAGGGGAGCCTGGTGGGCTGCCGTCTCTGGGGTCATACAGAGTTGGACACGACTGAAGGACTTAGCAGCAGCAGCAGGCCTTTGTCATATGAGTGTGTCCAACATTTTTTTTTCATTCAACATTTTCAAAACATTTTCCTTACTTTTTTGTAATTTCAATATTATTAGTAAGATTGTCCTTGAATACTTGCTTTCCCAGCTGGCAGCTGAGAGTGAGGATGTGACCTAGTTCCACCAATCAGATGCATCCAGAGAAGATTTTAGTTTAGAGGTGTAAATAATCTTCTTTACTCCTCTAATCCAGGAGTTAATAATTCCACAGGGAAATCCCATATTTGTCCAGTGATGAAGGTGTCAGGTTCTTGGGTTTGGGATTTCTTAAATCTATAGACTATTGCCTTTCTTTCATTCTGGAAAATTCTCATCCATTATCTTTTTAAATTTTTTTTTCCTCTCTATTTTTCTTTCTCCATTCATGAAATGAATTAAATATATATTAGACCTTCACACCCTGTCCTTCATTGCTTAACCTCTCTTTCATATTTACTGTCTTTTTGTCTCCATACTCATAATCAACTACTGCTGTATTTAACCAGCTGTTAAATCTACCCACTGAGTCCACTGTAATTATAAATTGTAATTTTCAATTTTAGATGTTTTGCTTCTTTTTCAAAACTACTAAGCTAAATTCTACAACTTCATATTATTTGAAGATATCTGCCAGCTTTTAAAAAATCTCTTTAAACATAGCAACTGTATTGTTTTAATATCTATGATAATCTCTATATGCTATCTGTTGCTTATAGTTGATTTTTACTCGTGTTGAATTGTTTCCTGTGTAACTTTATCTTTGAATGTATACTGCTCAATATCTTTGCAAAATTATAAACAGTGAATTTTTGAAATCAAGTTGAAAGTTTCTGCCTGGAACAAACAAATTTACGTAGCTTTTGTTTCTCATATGTACCTGAATCATTATCAGCCCAAAAGGACTCTAAAAAAGGTTTATGGTCAGACATTCCTTGGGCCTCCAAGATGATGTAAGACCAAAATGCAAATCAGAGAAAAAATATACCTGTGGTCCTAGCTTCCCAGTAAAAGTTGAAAGCTCTTTTTATTTTCCCTTTCCAAGCTCAGCTGATTTCTGCTGAGCTCCACGACAATTACTGTAAGTGAAAGGTTAACTTCTTATTCATCCTTATCTTGTGGGCATAGCTCTTTGGGGTCCCAACTTAATATTTGGAACAGTATCTTAGTAGAATTTCCACTTTTGGTGAGTGCTGAACCTTGACATCTGCCCTTCCTTTTTCTGCCACCCAAAGATGCTGCCAAAACTATAACCCAATTTTGCAGTATTAGCAAATGTCTTAAGAGCTACAAAGATTAATGCTTTCCTTGCCTCTCAGATTTCATCTTTTCCATAGATTCTGGCTTATTAGTTTCTTGTGATCATATTAATCGGACAAGGCAATGGCAATCCACTCCAGTACTCTTGCCTGGAAAGTCCCATGGATGGAGGACCCTAGTGGACTGCAGTCCATGGGGTCACAAAGAGTCAGACATGACTGAGTGACTTCCCTTTCACTTTTCACTTTCATGTATTGGAGAAGGAAATGGCAACCCACTCCAGTGTTCTTGCATGGAGAACCCCAGGGACAATGGTGCCTGGTGGGCTGCCATCTGTGGGGTCACACAGAGTCAGACACGACTGGAGTGACTTAGCAGCAGCAGCAGCAGCATATTAGTACTTTTGTGCTTTTACAAAGATTTGGCAAAATCTTGTCCAATATTTTTATCATTTTTCCTCAAGGAGGTTGTTCTAATTTAATTAGCCCACAATTACTAGAAAGGAGATTAGAGTGGTAGGAGCTGTAACATCAATCATATTCTACCACATGGACTGAGAAGCAGAGAATGTATTACTCTAGAAAGGGCCTAAGGGAGAGAAAGCACAAAAAAGAGAGCAGTGATAGTAAAAAAGGAAGCCTGTGCACCTGCCAAGTCCCTAGTTATGACTCACTCCAGAGGCCTCACTGTGTTCATTCTTAGAATCTATGAGACTTCCCTGAATTTTTACAGCAATTTTCCCTTCTATTTTAGGAAAAATTATTTTCAACTTAAAATGATCCTAAATAACACTGAAGGTATTAATACATGTCTCTACATTATAGCTTTTATCTTCTAATGTTTGGATCAATATTTACCAAATGGCAGTTATATGTTGGCCACATATACAGACCTCTACTCCAGTCAACTTGGTCCACTTATAATTCCCCAAATATAACTCACACCTTTTCCAATTGTGATCACTTGTTTATTATTTCTTCAGCTAGAATGATTTTCCATTTCTCCATACCTGTCAAACACTACTTATCCGGAAAGATTATCTCAGTGTTTTAATTCACAATATCTTTGCTTTTTGACCAAGTAGATTTCATCTCATTTCCCCTCTGAAACCTAAGAACCTTTTTCATCTTTGCTGTTCCTTCTTCACTCTCTCTCTCAGGATTTTGAACAGGACACATGTAATGGAGGTGCTCCCCAGCACCCAGAAGTAAGCATCCAGAGTGCCATTACTCATTCAACTACACTCAGTCAGTTATGAAATTATCAGACTGTTCTCTCCTTCCAAATTTCTTCATCTTATATGATATATTGTTGAAAGAATGCACCCTTTTTTTTTTTTAATCTTCCAGAATTAATTCTAAATTCTGTGTTCCTATCTATGTCTATGTCCACCTTTTGGAAATGCTACAAAAGATACAAAGAAAGAACTGAATGAGATGGAAAAGAAAAAGGGAAGGAGATTCTACTACACTTAGTTATAAACTGCTTTATCTTGTTTTTAGAATTCAGTGTGTTAGTATACCATCAGCAGTTTTAGTACACTGTCAGCAGTATGTGAACCAAGAACTTTCAGATGTACAAGCTGGATTTAAAAGAGGCAGAGGAACCAGAAATCAAACTGCTAACATAAGCTGTATCACAGAAAAAGCAAGGGAATTCCCCAAAAAACACAAAACATATACTTCTGCTTCATTGACTACTCTAAAGCCTTTGACTGTGTAGATCACAACAAAAAGTGGAATATTCTTAATGAGATGGAAATACCAGATCACCTGACCTGCCTTCTGAGAAACCTGTATGCAAGCCAAGATGCACCTGTTAGAACTGGACATGGAACAACAGACTGGTTCTGAACTGGGAAAGGAGTATGGCAAGGCTGTATATTGTCATCCTGTTTATTTAATTATATGCAGAATACATCAGGCGAAGTGCTGGGCTGGATGAATCACAAGCGGTAATCAAGACTGCTGGGAGAAATATCAACAGTCTCAGATATGCAGATGACACCACCCTAATGGCAGAAAGCGAAGACGAAGTAAAGAGCCTCTTGAGGAATGTGAAAAAGGAGAGTGAAAAAGCCGGCTTAAGACTCAACATTCAAAAAATGAAGGTCATAGCATCTGATCCTAGTACTTCAAGGCAGATAGATGGGGAAAGGTGGAAACAGTGTCAGATTTCATTTTCTTGGTCTCCAAAATCAATGTGGATGGTGACTGCAGCCATGAAATTAAAAGACGTTTGCTTAGAAGAAAAGCTATGACAAACTTAGACAGTGTATTAAAAACCAGAGACACACTTTGCCAACAAAGGTCTGCACAGTGAAAGCTATGGTTTTTCCAGTAGTCATGTATGGATATGATTTTTATTTTTTTAATCTTCCAGAATTAATTCTAAATTCTGTGTTCCTATCTATGTCTATGTCCACCTTTTGGAAATGCTACAAAAGATACAAAGAAAGAACTGAATGAGATGGAAAAGAAAAAGGGAAGGAGATTCTACTACACTTAGTTATAAACTGCTTTATCTTGTTTTTAGAATTCAGTGTGTTAGTATACCATCAGCAGTTTTAGTACACTGTCAGCAGTATGTGAACCAAGAACTTTCAGATGTACAAGCTGGATTTAGAAGAGGCAGAGGAACCAGAAATCAAACTGCTAACATAAGCTGTATCACAGAAAAAGCAAGGGAATTCCCCAAAAAACACAAAACATATACTTCTGCTTCATTGACTACTCTAAAGCCTTTGACTGTGTAGATCACAACAAAAAGTGGAATATTCTTAATGAGATGGAAATACCAGATCACCTGACCTGCCTTCTGAGAAACCTGTATGCAAGCCAAGATGCACCTGTTAGAACTGGACATGGAACAACAGACTGGTTCTGAACTGGGAAAGGAGTATGGCAAGGCTGTATATTGTCATCCTGTTTATTTAATTATATGCAGAATACATCAGGCGAAGTGCTGGGCTGGATGAATCACAAGCGGTAATCAAGACTGCTGGGAGAAATATCAACAGTCTCAGATATGCAGATGACACCACCCTAATGGCAGAAAGCGAAGACGAAGTAAAGAGCCTCTTGAGGAATGTGAAAAAGGAGAGTGAAAAAGCCGGCTTAAGACTCAACATTCAAAAAATGAAGGTCATAGCATCTGATCCTAGTACTTCAAGGCAGATAGATGGGGAAAGGTGGAAACAGTGTCAGATTTCATTTTCTTGGTCTCCAAAATCAATGTGGATGGTGACTGCAGCCATGAAATTAAAAGACGTTTGCTTAGAAGAAAAGCTATGACAAACTTAGACAGTGTATTAAAAACCAGAGACACACTTTGCCAACAAAGGTCTGCACAGTGAAAGCTATGGTTTTTCCAGTAGTCATGTATGGATATGAGATTTGGACCATAAAGAAGGCTGACCGCCGAGGAATTGATGCTTTCAAACTGGTGCTAGAGAAGACTCTTGAGAGTCCTTTGGACTGCAAGGAAATCAAACCAATCAATCCTAAAGAAATGAAACCTGAATATTCATTGGAAGGGCTGGTGCTGAAGCTGAAGCTCCAATATTTTGATCACTCATTGGAAAAGACCCTGATGCTGGGAAAGATTGAGAGCAGGAAGAGAAGGAGGCAACAGAGGATGAAATGGTTGGATGGCAACACTGACTCAATGGATATGTGCAAACTCAATGAATATGTGCAAACTCAATGGATATTATGCAAACTCAGGGAGATAGTGAAGGACGTGAAGGATAGTGAAGGATAGTGAAGCCTGGCGTCCTGCACTTCATGGGGTCGCAAAGAGTCACAACAACAAGCAGTTTTATGCACTGTATTCTCAGCTCCTTGAGGGGAAGGCTGTATGGGTTTCCAAAATACCTAACAAAGTGACCAGCACACAGTGGTATTAATAAACACTTGAAATGGAGAGCAAACTACTACACAGATGTGTTCAGAGTAAGGATTTTATTGGCATCCCTGGTGGGTCAGAGGTTAAAGCATCTGCCTCCAGTGCAGGAGACCCAAGTTCAATCCCTGGGTCAGGAAGATCCCCTGGAGAAGGAAATGGCAATCCACTCCAGTATTCTTGGCTGGAGAATCCCATGGACAGAGAAGCCTAGTAGTTTACAGTCCATGGGGTCGCAAGGAGTTGGACACGACTGAGCGACTTCACTTTCACCTTTAAAGGATATTATTGCCCCCCTGAAATCTGGAACCCAATAGATTCTTTTAGTTTGCTCTTCCCAAAATTGTTGGTAAAACAAGCACTGAAAATCTCTAAGGGACTTCTAGCTCTCATCTAATTTAAATTCCAGGATACTAATCTGAATTCAGGGGCCAGTTCTCATTTTATATGGTCACTAAACGGTGTACCTAACACTAACAGAGATGAATGCCCACCCACCCAACACACACAGAGTATTCTTACAGAAAAGAGGAGAAGTTACCTAAAAATAAACATATGGTTACCTATTGAGACTGACAATATATAAGATATTGTTTATAACAAAAGACTGGGTGAAATCCGTTTAATGTGGCATGTGCATTTAACCCTGCTGGGGCAGATTTCCTTTCAAAAATGTCTAACCTCCTTTCTCAGGCTAATCCATAATTTCAGACCCTCAAGCAGACACACTTTTCAGTGAAAGAAGCTCCACCTAAAAAACTTATTTGCCTAACAGGCAACCTTTGTTTCCTACACACTTGTTCAGTGGAAAGTATGTCTTCCTGAGGGTCTGGCATCACACATTAGGACTGTGAAGGAAAGTCAGGCATTTCTCAAAGGAAATTTGCCCTAGTAGGGTTGAATACCAGAGAAGGCAATGGCATCCCACTCCAGTACTCTTGCTTGGAAAACTCCACGGATGGAGGAGGCTGGTGGGTTGCCATCTATGGGGTCGCACAGAGTGGGACACATCTAAGGGAGTTAGCAGCAGCAGCTGCAGAGTTGAATACATATTTAGGCAAACAAGGAACACTTTCAATCTCATTTTATGGAGCCAGTATCATGCAGATACCAACAACAGACAAAGACACTACAAGAAAGGAAAATTACAGGCCACTACCAATGCAAAATGCTAGCAAATTGAATTTAACACTATATTAAAAGGATCATGAAAATGACCAGGTAGGATTTATCTCTGGGATACAGAGATGATTCAACATTTGCAAATCAATCAACACGATAAACTATATTAACAGAAAAAGAAGAGAACCACACGACCACCTCTGTGCTATGGTTGGTCGCTCAGTCATGTCCAACACTTGTGACCCCATAGACTGTAGCCTGCCAGGCTCCTCTGTCCATGGGATTCTCCAGGAAAGAATACTGGAGTGGGGTGCCATTTCCTCCTCCAGTCCAACTCTTTAGGACACCATAGACTGTAGCCTTCCAGGCTGTGCTGTTCACAGATTTTTCTAGTCAATAATACTGGAGTGGGTTGCCATTCCCTTCTCCATGACCATCTCTAGATGCAAAAAAAAAAGCATTTGCCAAAATTCAACATCCATTCATGATAAAAAAAAAAAAAAATACTCTCACTGTTGAGACCTGACAGAAGCCATGACAAGCTTCAAGGACTAAAGTAGCCAGAGCTACAGTCACAGAAAAAGCTGGGTCACTGCCCAGAAGGAGCTGAGATCATCATCCCCCGACCTTGAGACTCAGCCAGTCAGCATATTCTCCATAGCCTGGTTAGAGCTAGCCCAGATAACATGAAAAGTCCCTTAAGCGAGCCCGCATGCGCAAAATTTAGCCAATTAATAGATGCCAAGAATCCCTTGCAACCAATCTGTCCTTGCCAACTCCCTGTCTTTGTTCTAAGTCTATAAATACTGTTGTAATTCAGGGCTCGGGGCCCTTGCACTACTCCACTGCGCTGGAGGTGGCTTGGGTCCTAGCTCGAGCTGGTAATAAAACCATTTTTGCTTTTGCATTGCCGTGGATGTCTTGTTTTCTCAGCTTTGGGGACTCAGACTGTGGGCATAACACTCACTAAAATAGGTATAGAAAGGACTTATCTTGACACAACAAAGGTCATATATGAAAATTCCACAGCTAACACCATAATAAACCTGAAATCTTTCCCTCAGAGATCTGATACGAGGCAAGGATGCCCACTCTCACCACTTCTATTCAACATACTACAGGAAGTCCTAGTCAGAGCAATTAGACAAGAAAAAGAAATAAAAAGCATCCAAACTGGAAAGAAGTAAAATCTTCTCTGTTTAGTGATGACATGGTCATATATGCAAAAAATCCTAACTACTGAGCAACAGCCAAAAAAAACCTGTTATAACTAATAAGTGAACTCAGTATAGTTTGGGATATAAAGTCAACATGCAAAAATCAGTTGCATTTCTATACACAATAACTATGCAAATAGGAAATTAAGAAAACAATCCCATTCACAACAGCAATAACAACAACAAAATACTTAATAAACTAAAGAGGTGAGAGCTTGAACTTTCTCACCTGTATCAAACTCAAGGACATCACTAGTCAATTTCAAAACAATATCTGATAGCAAGTTCTAGCTACAAGCTTGTAGTTTCAAAGTGTCCCCCACCCATTTCACAACTGTGTTATCATTTCAAACCCCAATCAATCTTTATGAAATAAGCACCCTTACTTCTAATTCTTGACAAACAACTTCTGTAACCCCACAGCTTTTTGCCTTTGTAAGCTTTCCTCATTTTGTAACCCAACGGAACATAGTTCAAGTGCTTCCTTGAATTTATGCCTCCTGGGCTGCTGTCTTAACAAACTCTCAAAAAAGCATTTTTTTTTTTTTTTGGTCTCAACCAGGTCTCTGTTCCTGGAATTCTTGGTTAACAAGGAATAAGAAACAAAAAAAGATAAAGAGGGATCTTATTGTACGATGACACAAATGTTTTAAATCTTGATTATAGTGATTGTTGTACAACTTGATAAATTTGTTAAAAGAGTCATTGAATTGTACACTTACAAGGATGAATTTAGGTATATAGATCATACCTCAATAAAGTTGTTTTTAAAAAGTGTTGATGAGAATAATAGAAAGAAAATAGCAATCATGAGATTTAATCTCCTTTATTTCAGAAATTACATTTAACATAAGTGAAACAAATACTGTTGTTAAAAGCAAAAATTGTTAGATTGAGTAAAATTGGGTCTAACTCTATGCTGTTTATAGAAAACATATTTTAAATGTAAATATATGTGTTAACAGAAATAATAAATAAACAACAGAAATAGACAAGAGTTTGATCTGTGCCAAACCAAAGACTATAACCCAGGAGACACAGATTCAATAAGCTCTTGAACTGTGTTGCAGGGGCCTACAAAATGGGAGAAGCTTACACAGGCAAAAACTGCAAAGTTATGTAAGTTGTTTGTCAAGGTTTAGGATTAGATCTGGCAAGAAATAACGGTGTTTGTTAAGCAAGGATTGCTGCTGCTACTGCTAAGTCACTTCAGTCGTGTACGACTCTGGGTGACCCTATAGACGGCAGCCCACCAGGCTCCTCTGTCCCTGGGATTCTCTAGACAAGAACACTGGAGTGGGTTGCCATTTCCTTCTCCAATGCATGAAAGTGAAAAGTGAAAGTGAAGTTGCTCAGTCGTGTCCAATCCTCAGCGACCCCATGGACTGCAGCCTTTCAGGCTGCTCCGTCCATGGGATTTTCCAGGCAAGAGTACTGGAGAGGGGTGCCATTGCCTTCTCTGTCAGACACTACTGGCCAACCACTAATCTTTCAACTATGTTCACAAAAAAAAAGGAAAGGGGTATTTTCTAAACACAAATAACGTATTTCATAGGAACATCCCAAGTTACTTAAACCAGACTTGTTAAAAGCCCTGTTTACTCTTTCCCCACTATTCTATCTTTTCTCCCATTCTCCTGTCCAAGAACTCCTCTATCCAAAACTAGACAGTAAATGGTGTTTTCCCCAACTTTCCACATGCCTAATGTAGGAATCTCTCTCTCTTTTTTTTATCTTTGGCTCACATTTTAGTCTTTGGTACAACACTATTTCCCTCGTCCTACTTCCTCTTCTCATATTCCAGTTTTTGTCCAGTTATAGAAAGCCTCCTCTTCTTTCTCCCTTGTTAAAAATAGTAAAGCTCTAATCACAGCTTCTAAGCCAAGTGTATAAAACATCACACATGCCAAATCCCACTCATAATTCAAGTCATCATGCATGAAGGGAGCACAGTTGTAAATTAAGGAAGAGTTTGTTATCAGAACATAAGATCTCTGCAGGCAAGGATTTTGTCTATTTTGTTGGGCCTCCTGCTCGGAAAGTAGAAAATGACAACCCACTCCAGTATTCTTGCCTGGAAAACTCAATGGACAGAGCAGTCTGGCAGGCTGCAGTCCCTGGGGCCGCATAGAGTCAGACAGCACTGAGCACATACACAAAAGCGGGGCAGCCTACAGACTAAATGCTATTAAGTTCTACCAATTTTTTTACTCCTCACTCGCTTGGTAACCTAAACTAAGCAAAAGTAACAGGAAGCTCCTCATATCTAAATTTTATCTCCCTTACATTCTATCTCTTTAGAGTCGCTTTGAGTTTATTTCCTCTTTGTAAGAGACCAAGAAGGGCCACCTGTGTTCAACAGATAACGCCAGTTCGTTAACTCAAGTACTGTTTTAATCTGAAGAAGGAAAAACTCTTTGCCAAGACAAGTTTAAGCACCTATGAGTTATATGAACACTCTTAGAGTCTCCTATTCATAGGAATATCTATTAACCATCCCTTTTCAAGGTTAGGAGTACACTTATACATACCTACATCAAGAAAATGCCATTATACATTACTCTCAGTAACATTATACATTAAATGCCATTATACATTAATGCCAACATTATACATAAAATGCCATTATACATTACTCTCAGTAACATTACTCTCAAGCTTTCAAAAATGCTTTGAAATCCTTCAGAATGTCACAAATTTATCAAACCTACTTCTCAGGTATGTACTACTTATCAAACAAAATCTATACACCTGGCTTTTTTCTTATATAAAAAATTCAATTATACCTAATGACATAACCAAGTTTGTCATTGAAAACTGTAACAAGTTTTCCAGGAAAAGGTTTTCCATGTTTTTCATACAAATGCACTTTTCATTTACCACCTATTTTGAAGTGAAGGTCCTTCTACAGAGATTAAAAACAGCCAGACAGACACAGGTCTGACCCTTCCTAAATGACTACGAGTAATTGGTCCCATCTCTCAAAGCAAGACAAGTTCCTTAATATTAAATAGAAATCTTCCAATGTTTTTCTCTCCTCTACATCTCAGACCACGTTTTAACAGATCTTTTGTTCAAAAGGATGCATAGCATATATTCCAACTAGTATTATGTCTCTAAACTTTAAGATCTTTAATTTTCAAGAAATCAATTTAAAGCCAATAAACATAATCTTGATATTTCAACATACTCCAAAAGAAAATTCTGAATCCATTTTCACATAAGTTTACCATTACCCCTAATAAGTCGTAAAAGCTTTAAACTGGCAAACTATGCTTTAAATGTTACAAACCTATTAAATGTTTAATTATAAGAAGTTGAACGCTACACTTGACTGTTAAACTACTGGGTTCCAAAGTTAAATAACTTATTATGAAGAGTACAGAAGGTGTGGTCAGAAGCTAGCTGCAGAAAAAGAAAAAAACTTGAGAAACTCTGTATCATGACTAAACCATAATTCAGAGCAAAATGTTTATGTCTGTTATTAACATTAAGGGTAGAAATAAAACACTCTGAAAACTTGAAAAAGAAAGGCATAAGCAACCATATGTACTTGTTTTCTAGGTTGCTAGATGATATTAAAAACTAAATCTCAAAATCATCATAAAATCTGATAAATGAAACTACAGTAGACAGACTACACTTTTGAAAGTTTTGTAACTTTAGCGAGAATTCAGTGAAGACTTATTTTTATAACACTGATTCGACTACTTGGTCAAATCATTCTAAACGGTGGTGGTTTGGGGACAAACCAGAGAAAACGCTGAAAAGTGTTACTCAAGTCAAATATACACAAGGAGGTTAAATCACCTTAGAAATATTTCACTTGAAAAAAGATTCCAAAATGGCTAATCAGAGACACTAGCATACTTAAATTAGTTTAAAACACTAAAAGTTATTTTATTTTAAATCAATGTTTTGATATAAAGAAGTATCACCACCTAAACCAAGAATAAAATAAAATGGATAGTGAACTCCATGTATCTTTTTCTTCATCTATACTTGTGAAGTCAGCTGCTAGAAGCTGATGACAAGCTCAGTCATTCTATAAATTTTATGACAATCAAAGCAAAAACTATAAAAGTCAATACTTCCCAATCTACAATATTTTACCTTGACTGTTAAGTTTGAGTACAGGACAGCAAGATGGATGGTAATCTAGATTACACTTCTGGGGTTTTCTCAATTTCCAGGAATCTTATCTCAAATCTCCAATTAACCAATCCTCTTATATTCTCTATATCCTCTATATTCTCCTCCAATATTCTGATAGAATATATGATACATTCTAAAATAAAACTTTAAAGTTGCTAAAATAAATTCAGTATTTAGTTTCAATCCAAATTCTGAAATTAGCTCACTAGGAAAAATTAAAAGAATCAGTTACAATGTGAAAAAAATCATTGAAAATCCATATTCCTCCAAATCCTCTTATTGCTCCCTGTAATTTTAAACCAAGTATTACTTGAAATTTTTGTAATTTGAAAAACTTGTAACTCTTAGAACTCTGAAACTGTCAGTTTGTTGTCAACTAATTTCTTCTTAAAACTAGTGAGCTATGAAAGTCATATTTCATAAAAAAGTAAAATACTATGAGTTTTATTTTAATAAATTAATTTTATTCACATCATTAACATCTTATGAAGGACTATTGTAAAGTTAGGATCATACTATTTTATTACTTTCTACATTAGATGTCAAAAAATATTTCTAAATAGTTACACATAGTATACAAATATTCATATAATGTAGACAAAATGTGTAACTAACACCAATGAGTGTGTGTGTGTGTGTCTCTGTGTGAAGGGGGAACATTCGCTCCCAGTATCATGTGTAGTAGATGTTTACCAATCCACCTACAAGCACATGTTTGCAGTTCTTCCATTACAGGCTGATTGCTGCTAGCAGATGCTATTTTGAGAACAGCTGGTGGTGTCTCTGAGTCCCATACAGTTAAAACAAGCAAGCAACAACCAAAAATTCAAATTCTTAGATTCAGGAACATGTCTGAAACCATATCCACAATGGCCACCCAGCTCCATTTTGAATCCCTAAACCACCGTTACTCCATTTTGACTTAAAATCTATTATTTTCTTTAATGGTTAAAGCAGATGTACTACCCATGTTTGACAGGTCATAAGACAGACTGTTCTAGTTAGCATAAAGTTCAAGCCAAATTGTGTACAAGCTAGAATAATGTGCCTATACCTCAATATATGAAATTTTTTCCATCATACAGATATGTCAAAAGTAAAAAAAGGAAAAGACATACTATGAAAATTTTTTTAAAAAGGTGGCGTAGCTACCTCAGTTCAGTTCAGTTCAGTCGCTCAGTCGTGTCCGACCCTTTGCGAACCCATGAATCACAGCATGCCAGGCCTCCCTGTCCATCACCAGCTCCTAGAGTTCGCTGACTCACGTCCATCGAGTCAGTGATGCCATCCAGCCATCTCATCCTCCGTCATTCCCTTCTCCTCCTGCCCCCAATCCCTCCCAGCATCAGAGTCTTATAAAACACTAAAACTCAAAATCTATCACCAAGGAGTTGATAAAATCTACAGAAAACAAGGCAGCCACTGAACTCATGTTGCAGAGTTATAATTTAGACATGGAAAAAATACAAAATATATGAAGTCAAAAAAACAGTTTATACAAGTACCCACCAACAGATATATGTGATGTGATGTGTGTGTGTGTGTGTGTGTTACCTGTGTGTGCATGCATGTTAGTTGCTCAGTCGTGTCCAACTCTTTTGCAGTCCTATGGATTGTAGCCTGCCAGGCTCCTCTATCCATGGGATTCACTAGGCAAGAACACTGGAGTGTGTAGCCATTCCCTTTTCCAGGGGATCTTCCCAACCCAGGGATTGAAACCAGGTCTCCTGCATTTCAGGCAGATTCTTTACTATCTGAGTCACCAGAGAAGCCCGTATATTACCTGTATGCATATATGTAATGGAATATAACTCAGCCATAAAAAAAGAATGAAATATTGCCATTTGCAGCAATGTTAGTGGACCTAGAGAATATTATGCTTAGTAAAATAAGCCAGACAGAGAAATACAAATACTATATGATATCATATGTTGGGCCCTAAAAAATAATACAAATGAATCTAATAACCTTTTAATAACTGATAACCTTTTTCTTTTCACAGAAGGTAGTGCTTCTAAGTTTTCAAAATTTTCAAAGGGAAGAGAGGATTTTTTTTAACCTAAACCTTTGATAAACAAAATCCAAGTAATATAAAGATTCTATTGTTATGCCAATTATATTGAAATTTGTTTGTTGGTGGATTTTAAATAAGATAGAAGTTAATAGATGGGTTATTCCAAACTAACTGCAAAGCAGCTAACATATATACCTTGCATAGGTTTCCTATTAAGTTTTTCAAGAAACAAAGCAACTTATATATTGGTATTTTCTGTCTTCTGTGCAGTCCTGGGATTCATGAACAATTCAGCAGCAAGCACATGACAGAGTTTATCCTCTTTGGCTTCCCTGGTTGTCAAGAGTTACAGTATTTCCTCTTTTCACTGTTCTTTGGAATCTATATATTTACCATGATGGGAAATGGGACCATTGTTTGCACTGTGAGGTGGGACCAAAGGCTCCATACTCCAATGTATATGCTCCTAGGGAATTTCGCTGTCCTTAAAATCTGGTACATTACCTCTATTGTGCCCAGTAATGCTAATCAATTTCCTCTCAGAAACAAAAACCATCTCTTTTGTTGGCTGTTTCCTCCAGTTATATTTTTTTACTTCCCTTGGTACAACTGAGGCATATTTGCTCTGTATCATGGCATACGATCAGTATCTTGCTGTCTGCCGCCCACTGCACTACCCAACCGTCATGACCCAACAGCTCTGCTCTGTTTTGTTGTCTCTTTGCTGGGTATTTGGGTTCCTTAGTTATTCAGTCTCCACCGTGCAGCTCTCTCAGTTGCCTTTCGGCGGGCCCAGCACCATCCATCACTTTATGTGTGCCATGGACCCACTGATGGCTCTGTCCTGTGTCCCAGCTCCTGTCACTGAGATTGTCTTCTATGTCCTGAGCTCCCGCATTATCATGCTAACTCGTCTGTACATCCTTGGCTCCTATACCCTTTTGTTGATTACTGTGTTTAAAGTCCCTTCAGCAGCAGGCCGACAGAAGACCTTTTCTACTTGCGGATCACATCTGACAGTGGTGTGCTTATTCTTCGGGGCTCTTTTGGCAACGTATGTGAGCCCTACAGCTGATAACCCAGCTGAAATTCAGGTTATGACTTTGTTCTATTCCGTGGTGACTCCCTTCTTAAACCCCTTGATTTACAGCTTAAAAAACAAGCCTACATGAGAACAAGCAAATCGTTGTCCAGATATAAAAGATTAATTAAAAAAGACCTCATATACTGCTGTTAATTTTCCAGTGCACACAGTACAGAAGACGTTTTTAGTGGATTCCATCCATGTTTTATTCTTCAACTAACCTGGCAGAGCTAAACCACAGCTGATTCAGATTTCATCCTAAGTATAATAACAATATTTTCAATATAAATAACTTCCTAGATAGGAATATGAGGGTATTATATTTGTCCTATTTCACACACTGTTTTAGTTTTGATTATTATGGGAAGGAGGTAATAGGCTAAGAGAAGTTATCCTAGGTGAATCATCATCAGTGTACTGAAGGCATTTCTTAAGACAGTACAAGATCCTTTAAAGTGAATAAATAATCTAGTTTAAATGTCTAATGGATACATAATCAAAGGATTTAGTAATAGAAAAAGTTTCTATCCTCTTAGCTCCTCATGATCCAGAATCTTCCAGATTAGGGACAGACTGAAAGTTTCATACTTATATAAGTTATGTTTTAACATCATTTAAAATAGTAATTTTTTCAATTCAACAAAAATTTATTGAGCATCTACTTTATTCTAGATACTTTCATAGGCATTAGAGATACACTATGACCAAAATGGTCAAAACCCTCATGTGTGGAGTTTATTTTCTAGTGAGAGACAAACAATTTAAAAAAAGCAAAAATATAGTTATGTTGGAAAGTGATAAACAATATGGAGAAAGGGAAAGGAAGACAGGAAGTGAGGGAGAAAAGGCTGAAATTTTAAATAGGACCATCAGGGAAGGCCACTGGGAGAAGGTATCATTTAAATAAAAGCTTGAAGGAGATGAGGGAATGAGCTGTGTGCACAGCTGAGGGAAGAGTATTCCATGCAGAGGGAGGCAAGTTCTCCATAAGATCCTGAGGCAGGATTGTGTTCCAGTAACAGCAAGTAGTTTGGTTTGGTTGGAATAGAGAGATTAAGAGGGAAATATCAGAGATGAAGTCAAAGAGAGCATACAGAGGGCCAAGCTGTACAGGCCCTTGTGAGCCATAGTAAGAATTTTAAATTCTGAATGAGATGGAAAGCCTTTCTGAGCAGAGTTTTGAGCAAAGGAGTAGTGGGATCCCATTATATTTTTAAAGGGTCATCGCCATGGTTGTTTCACTGACAACAGACTAAATAGAAGCATGGGCATTTTAAAATTCTTTATTTCTAGTTGTCAAATAAAACTTTGTATTCATTTTAAAAGGAATTTGTATCTGCAACCTGATCTTGGGGATATATATTTGGGGAGGAGTAAAAGTCAAGGAACTGGTTTGCCCAAGAAGAATGGAAAGTCCTCCTAGACCCTCAGAAAGGAAATTCTAATTCTGAAATGATATTTCCATAACAAACTGGAGAGATAATGAAGCTAGGAATCCACTCCTGAGGCTCTTCAATCACAATCATATTATGATTATAGAGATATTTGCAAAATATTTTCTTATAATTTCATTCTCATGTCAGCCCTATGGAGAACACAAAGAAGATATGTATCTAATATTTGAAGAAATGAACTCAACAGGCTCTTACAGCTAGTAAGTAAAAGCACTCAGGCCAGGACCTAGATTTTCTGTGTCCTAGTTTTCTATCTCTTGGCCCACCACCTTCTCTTTAGGTTCAACTCTATTCAAACCTAGTGCCCCTTTTTAATCCCAGGTCACTCCCTTTCACATGATGCCTGAATAACCTTTTACACCATTTCCCTGCCTATCCCAGGTCTCTTTCAAAAGTCTCCCAGATGCCTAAAATTCTAAGCCTGGTTTTCTACATACAACATTATCTAAAACTCAGCTTCAGATGTCAATTATCCCTACAAATATCATTCTTAATCCTTTCTCCAAACAATGCTCAACTAATTTCTGATCCGACTGAAATCTTCATTTGTTGTATCGCTTGAGGTGAACAGTAAGATGTGGACTTACATGTATCATTTGAGAGACTCCCCAATGGTCCAGTGGTTAAGACTCTGCACTCCCACTGCAGGGAGCACAAGTTCAATCCCTAGTCAGGGGAACTAAAGTCCCACATGCCACACAGGCCAGCCAAAATCAATCAACAAATTCACCATTTGAGCTTATAATAGATATACTTTGGAGGTGGAGGCAGTAGAAGGATGCAGAGATTCCAAATTATCTGTGAAGCTCATTTATACATGTTTCTCTGATCCTATATTCCACAGAACTAAAATTTCACTGCAGCACAAGCATCAAAAGGTCATAAACATTATGAAGTCAAATGACCAAGCAAGAGTTAAGATTTATGAGGCTCGGTTCCAGGTCAAAAACCATGAATTGAATTTATATTTCTCATCTTGGTGCCAAGAACTTTCCGGTAGATGAATACAGTTAATCAATTCATGTCTCATGTCACTGCCTTCTGTCCTAAAAAGCTGAAAATATCTCACTTATGTCAAATAAAATTTGTTATCATGCTACTGCATTTAGTTCTAACTGGAATAAATGTGTTTTTTAGGTGCACGGCACATAGTTGGGTATATGGTGAAACACACAGTTGAAGGAAGCTGCAGTCACATACCGTGTGACTACACAAATGTAAGTGACGATATGGATGGTTTTTACAAGCCATAAATTCCAAAAAGGGATGAATTTTATTTCCTATGTTTACCATTATTCCAGAATTTGCACACTGCTAGAAATATAATAAAAAGTAAATAAACATTTATGAAATACACAAATGAATAAGTAAAATGAATAACGTTACAATTTAAATTCATTATTCAACATTTTTTGCTGAAAGCCTAGTAACTGTATTTTCCAAGCAAAATGACAACATGTGGCCTAGCAAATGTAGGTATAGTTATGGAAAGCATATTTGAAATTATAACTAACTCTCCTATAAGTTCTAATACATATGGTCATTACAATTATAGTCCATTGATCTAAACTGCTTAGATAAAAATTAAATTTTCATGTTTATGAGTCATGCTTATAGAGGCAACTTTGTCATCATTCTAAAAATACTGTTAATCAATACAAATATCCAAAGCTACCTTGGCAATAAAACATTTATCCTCTGAGTTTGCTCCAGGTTTGCTGAACTACTGAGAGTCAAACCTTTTGCACTCTGAAGACTGTATAAACTGCAAAAGGATGAAACTTTGTGAGTATCTTAACAAAGACAATAATAATATAGCCAATTATCTTATTTTGTAGTTAATTTGTTATGGATTTTTAAATATTGTGGTGGCTTGCCCAGTCAAATATTTTGATTTTTAACCAGGAAACTCTAGGACATAGAAATGAACCTATACCAATAGTTTTAGGAAGGTTTTTAGCAAATTATCCAAGTTTATAGTCCTGTCCCAAATCCTAAATCAGCCAATATGAGAAACATCTTTCTGGTCTTAGCACAACCTAAAGTAACCTCTCTATTCATTATTAAATTAAATTAGGTAAAAGCAAGATAATGAGCAGACAAGTTATGATATTTAGGGCTTAATTCCTAGCAAAAATGAAGTCATGTGGTTTTACATTCTAGAGAAATTGACATGTCCAGCTGCAAGTTACCTCAAGAGCTCAATTATGACACACACCAGGAAAATAATGGCTTCCAAAAGAAACAGAGGATGTAATAGCTGCCATAAGTTATTTAAGTCCCCACCATCATCATAATGGAAGAGGAATTAGACTTATTTTGTGTAGCTTCAACAAGGGGAGTCCCAAGTAATAAAGAAGATTTTTTTTTTCTCAACAAAAAATAGTGCTTTGGGAGAACCAGCTCCTTAGAAGGGGATTGGGCTGAACTGTTCAACAAATCCAGAAGCCACATAACAGAATGTGGCCTAGAGAAAAATGGATAGATGGTTTTCGAACCATTTTATAGAATCCTGAGGATCTTCAGCACCTCCCTGAGAGCAGCGAAAGCAAGCAGGCTTAAGACTCCCACTCTGTATTTTCACTCTTACCTGCTTTTTAACTGAACTTCTACAGCTATTTGCTTCAGATCTATACTCAACTTTATTCCAAAGCAAAAAAGATTGTCTAAAGTTTATATTTGTATGTAGGCTATCCAAGGGATAATGATTTAAACATAAAAGATGAAATGTTACTAAGACTCAGGGTTATAGCAATATTTGAAATGAAGTGGGATTTGTTTCAAACCAGTCTTCAAATAAGCCAGTGTATCTAGAAGTTACTGGTTCTGCACATTCACGTAAACTCGTTAAATCTCTGATATTCCATTTTCTTATCTATTAAAACAACACAACAAAAAAAGATAAAGCACTCTCCTCCCTACTGCTCAAAGGGCTATTGAAAGTGAAAAATGAAAGTGTTAGTTGCTCAGTTGTGTCCAGCTCTTTGCAACTCCAACCTTTGTACCTTTCCAAGCTATTTGTTAGCAAAATCTACAAATGTTCATGGTTATTCGTTGCTCTGTTAACTTCAGTTTCTCTAACAGCTTTGGGATCCTGGAACACAACAATGCATTTTGTGACTGAGTTTGTTCTTCTGGGTTTCCCTGGTGAAAGGGAGATGCAGATGTTCTTCTTCTCACTAATCCTGGTGGTCTATCTCCTGACACTGCTGGGGAATGGGGCTATTGTCTGTGCAGTGAAGTGGGACAGGCGGCTTCACACGCCCACGTATATCTTCTTGGGAAACTTCGCCTTCCTAGAGATCTGGTATGTTTCCTCCACTGTCCCAAACATGCTGGTCAACATCCTCTCTGATACCAAGACCATCTCCTTCACTGGCTGCTTCATCCAATTCTATTTCTTTTTTTCACTTGGTACTACAGAGTGTTTCTTCCTATCAGTTATGGCCTATGATCGGTACCTGGCCATCTGTTGCCCACTGCATTACCCCTCCATCATGACTGGGAAGTTCTGTGTGGTCCTAGTCTGTGTGTGTTGGGTGAGTGGATTTCTCTGCTATCCAGTCCCCATTGTCCTTATCTCCCAACTTCCCTTCTGTGGACCCAACATCATCGACCACTTTGTGTGTGACCCAGGCCCGTTGTTTGCACTGGCCTGCATCCCTGCTCCTTCCACTGAGCTTATTTGCTACACCTTCAACTCAGTGATTATTTTTGGCCCCTTCCTTTCCATCTTGGGATCTTATACCCTGGTACTCAGAGCTGTGCTTCGTTTTCCCTCTCATGCTGGTAGAACTAAAGCCTTCTCCACGTGCGGGTCCCACCTAATGGTGGTGTCTTTGTTCTATGGAACCCTTATGGTGATGTATGTGAGCCCAACATCAGGAAACCCAGCAGGAATGCAAAAAATATCACTTTGGTTTACTCCACAGTGACTCCGCTCTTAAATCCACTTATCTACAGTCTCCGAAACAAAGACATGAAAGATGCCCTAAAGAAAGTCCTGGGATTAAGAATTAATCAAAACTGAGACATCTTTAAAAGAGAAGCAGAATTAGTCATTTCCGACCTTAACTATTTATAGTAATAATGATAGAGAATGGCTACAATAAGTCATATTTTGGCTCACAATAAAGGGAAAGTCTTGTTTTTCACAGTTCCTTAGCAGTTCAAGTTCAGCTCTTCAATGACAAATGCTGAATAAACATTTTAAACATGTACAACATTACTGAGTAATTATATGGTGTTATTATATGTATATATACATATTTTTATGTAAGTGTGATGTATCTTTGCTGGTTTAATCTTATCTTGTGAAAGAATCAAATGAATGTGTACTGGGAGCCTTTTAAGAATGGGTACAATCCTCTAAATTCAGAAAATAAGTATTCTTAAAGAAAATGGGTCAACAGGCCACCAAATAAAATACATAGTGATGAATATTATCCATTGTTTGAGGTTGTTGTCACACCAAAAACAGAGTATATTTCATACCTCTATCACTTGTGGATAAAGTACAAACTCTTCTTCCTGCCTTCCAAGTGCTCACTCAACAGATATTCCATTCAGTCTTCTCTCCTATTTATCCACAAAGGCCCTACACTTCACAATGATCAATCTTCTTATTTTACCTTGAATAATCTTTCTCCGAATTGTGCACTTTTACTCACAGTGCTTCCTCCTAAATCAGTTGTGACAACCCCATTACCACTTGTAGTATGGAGTAACAATGTTTTTAAAATTTTAAATTTACTCCATATTTTACTCCAAAATATGGAGTAAACACATTTTTGTGCTTCTCAGAAGACTATCAGACAGTCTAAGAAAAATATTTAGAGGAAATCATACAGATAACAAATTCCATTTTTGTGCCCAAACCCCATGCTGTGACAGGAAAGTCAGAAACTAAGAGCCCAACCTACTTAAAATGAGGAACACCTCCTTAGTTATGGCCACACTGGGGAGGAAATTAGGTGTTCATAGGGAAAACAAGGAGATAGGCCTATTGGTGCTAGGCGATGAAATACTCTAATGCAGTGTTTCTCAAACCTTTCCACCACCAAAGCATGTTTGGCACCAGTGGTCAAAAAACATGGGGCATGTAGAGACAATATTTCTTTTAAATTAAAATGTTATCTTAAAAATTATACTTTTTGTTTCATTGCATATACACATATTTGGCATAATACAAAGTTATCTCCTCTGAGTAAAACTGTCCCTTCCTCAGAAGATATTAATTAGGCACTTTTTGTATCCCACAGCACAAAATCACATACACTTACTTGAAAAACACAGACTTAAGAAGACTACAGTGTCCCCCCAGAGTCAATGAAGCATGTTATTTCTAATAATCCCTATGAGCCAACCTATCAGAAATGTTAATGAAACCTCTAGACAAGAAGTAAGAAGGTCCTTAGGGGAAACATGAAAAGTTATAGGATCACATTTAAGAAAGAAAGAACTGAGAATTCCCACTAGTGGCCAAAATGATGCATACATGAAGATCAGCACATAGATACAACATACTCTGCAGGAAGCAGACCACCAGAATCTTATGGTGCAAGAGAAATGAAATAAGATATGCATGAGCTTCTCACCCAGGGCTTCCACATTAAGACCAGTGAAGGAGAGCCTATGGACTCCCCAGGATGATCTGGGAAAGCATCATTCTATTTAGGAGACATCTTCCCTGCTGGGTACTGCTGCTATCATACACCACAGGTAGGCCTATTTTTCTATACATCTGTACATATGATATACTCAAGAGATGGTGTATCAACGAATATTGGTTTCTCTTTCAGCTTAAGAACAACAACAACAACTCAGAGAATTTAGATCACCATGGAACTCACATTCTCCAAAATAAGCACACTAAATGGTACCAAAGTCATCCACATGTCTTTCCCTTTTTAGGAAATGGCTGGGTCATCAGCAATGGTATCACTTTAATAGATACTTTGAACAAGATAGTATGAAAGTGGCTTGATCCACTGGGGCTGAACCCAAGAGAAAATAGAAGTGGAGGGCTTTTCCTGATATCCTCTCTTAGCTTCTCCACCTTTGTCCACCCATCTGCAACTTCAGGAAAAGTAGCATTAAGAAATTCTTCTAATAATAAAATCAAATCAGTGTGCATGAAGACTGAGATTCACATAGGGTTTAATGGTGAATATATTAAGTATTGCTTCGCATAATTATGTTGGAAATTATCTGTGAAATTAATTTACAAGCTTTCACTACAGTTGAGTGATAGTTTTTCTGTAAGTTTTTTTTTTAATGTCAAAAACGTGGTCTATAGCTCAAATACTTGAAGTTTTTGAGTCATAGTCTGTGACTCAGACTGTGAATTCAAGTCATCTGTTGCTGCTGTTTCAGAGGTAAGTGGCTACTCTTTGTTTCACCACTTTCTTGTGTTGTTAAGAGTGGACACTAGCCTAAAAAGCACCAGGTTCCAACAGTGAGGAGCCATCCTTTCAAATGTCTCACCAAAATGGGCATCAGTGCAAGTTAGTGTAGCTCTTCATAACCATCCCAGTTTAAAAAATTAAAAAGAATTTACCTCCATCTTTGAACTTCCTTCTCTTCCTGGTTTCTTGTTTACAGGACTACTAACTGTTCTGACACAACCAGCTCAATGGGAAGCTTATGTTTGCTTCTAGATGAAGATTATAGTTCACTTTATGCATTACTAATTTAATGAGCCTGCAACATCTAGATCATCATAAATATGCTTATCTTAATACATATATATTAAATATATAGCCTTGCTGAATAGAAGGAATTTTTTTCTATTTGACTATGTTAAATGAATACTATAAATATTCTATGTATACCACTTCACTTTCACTTTCATATACCATTTTACCAAAATTATTTTTAAGGAAAATTTCCTATTAGTCAAAAAAAAAAAGCTAAAGATATCTTGTTAAAAGATGTCTAGAGATTTCACTATGTTAAAGCCATCATTATGAACTTTATTCTGAGTTGTGTTTGATTCTTAAAAAGATATCTTCTCTGGTGATGATATTCTAAAGGAAATAAGGACAAACTTTGGAATGTTGGTAAATAATTAGTTTTAAAACATCTTTGATTCAATTGTTTTCTGCTATTTTGAAAATTGAGAGATATTGTTGAAATAAAGTGGGAGTTCCATGGTGGCCCAGTGGCTGAGATTCTGAACTACCAATCCAAGGGGCCCAGGTTCAATTTCTGGTCAGGGAACTAGACCCCCACATGCCACAACTAAGAGTTCTCATGCTGCGACTAAATACCCTGCATGCCACAACTATACCCAGTGCAGCCAAATA
>SJYC01127132.1:0-25310 GCA_006408675.1 Madoqua kirkii
ATGAGCCTGAAACATCTAGATCATCATAAATATGCTTATCTTAATACATATATATTAAATATATAGCCTTGCTGAATAGAAGGAATTTTTTTCTATTTCTCTATGTTAAATGAATACTATAAATATTCTATGTATACCACTTCACTTTCACTTTCATATACCATTTTACCAAAATTATTTTTAAGGAAAATTTCCTATTAGTCAAAAAAAAAAAAGCTAAAGATATCTTGTTAAAAGATGTCTAGAGATTTCACTATGTTAAAGCCATCATTATGAACTTTATTCTGAGTTGTGTTTGATTCTTAAAAAGATATCTTCTCTGGTGATGATATTCTAAAGGAAATAAGGACAAACTTTGGAATGTTGGTAAATAATTAGTTTTAAAACATCTTTGATTCAATTGTTTTCTGCTATTTTGAAAATTGAGAGATATTGTTGAAATAAAGTGGGAGTTCCATGGTGGCCCAGTGGCTGAGATTCTGAACTACCAATCCAAGGGGCCCAGGTTCAATTTCTGGTCAGGGAACTAGACCCCCACATGCCACAACTAAGAGTTCTCATGCTGCGACTAAATACCCTGCATGCCACAACTAATACCCAGTGCAGCCAAATAAATAAATCTCTTTACATAAATAAGTTCCCTGATGGCTCAAATGGTAAAGCTTCTGCCTACAATGCAGGAGACCTGGGTTTGATCCCTGGGTGGGGAAGATCCCCTGGAGAAGGAAATGGCAACCCACTCCAGTACTCTTGCCTGTAAAATCCCATGGATGGAGGAGCCTGGTAGGCTACAGTCCATGAGATCGCAAAGAGTTGGACATGACTGAGCGACTTCACTTTTCACTTTACATAAATAAATAAACAGACTAAAATACAATCTTTCAAATAGTGACTTTTAAGGGAACTTGTGATAGCAATAAGAAGAGCTTTAGAAGAAAGTCTCTTGGTTATTTTAATTTTTCTTTGCAATGCATCTCATATGTTATATTCATCCTTCAGTTCAGTCACTCAGTATGTCCGACTCTTTACGACCCCATGGACTGCAACACACCAGGCCTCCCTGTCCATCAACTCCCAGAGCTTATTCAAACTCATGTCCATTGAGTTGGTGATGCCATCCAACCATCTCATTCTCTGTCATCCTGTTCTCCTCCTGCCTTCAATCTTTCCCAGAATCAGGGTCTTTTCAAATGAGTCAGTTCTTCGCATCAGGTGGGCAGCATATTGGAGTTTCAGCTTCAGTATCAGTTCTTCCAATGAATATTCATCCTTAATGACATATATTTTAAGTGTATGTGAAACCAGATAAATTAAGCATCAGTCATGTCCAGTTCTTTAAGACCCCATAGACTGTGGCCCGCCCAAGCTCCTTGGTCCATGGGATTTTCCAGGCAAGAATACTGGAGTGGGTTGCTATGTCCTTCTCCAGGGAATCTTCCTAACCCAGGAAACGAACCTGGGTCTCCTGCATTGCAGGCAGACTTTTTACTGTCTGAGCAACCAGGGAAGCCCCGTGATAAATTATCATGTAAAATTAATCATAATGAGGTGACTAATAATGATTTTCACTGCAAACAATAAAGGATTAAATACCAAGTTGTAAATGAGCTGTGGTGCAATATAAATGTCTTTAAATAAGAGACTGCAAAATATATAAATAATTTATTATCTGAATATTCTTTTTTATTTTCTTCTTGTATCATAGGGGGGAAATGATAGAAAATCTCCTAATGAAAATAGTTCAAAAAAGAGAGAGAGAGAGAGAATCTGAAATAATAATGCCAGAGCTAAAATCACTTAAATCTGTAGGAAGTGTCAAAAATCTACTTTTAAATGATAGCATATGTGTCCTCTCATTTTGAACTGAATGGCATTAATTGCCCTTCTATATGAAGCTTTTACTGAAAAAAGAAAGACATAAGACAGATAATTTTTATCTCTATTTCAAAATTTCTTTATTTGAAAAGAAGATGAAATTTAACAGATTTGGTCCACTGGCAAAGAAAGTTCAAGCAGCCTCGAATTACACATTTATATAGAGTCAGGGCCGAAGGGCTTATTCAGAATAGGACAAGATTTACCCAAGACTTGTTTTAGAATATTTGATACATTTTCCTGAATGAATCAAACTGCCTGCCCTAAGAAAAATTTCAAATGCCTTAGCAATAAAGTGAGTTCTTATCTGTCTTCTCTCCACAGTCTGGAGACCATGAATAAGTCAGGAATATCTACTGTGACACAGTTTGTCTTGTTGGGCTTTCCTGGTCCCTGGAAAATGCAGATCATCTTCTTCTCAGTGATTCTGTTGATCTACATCTTGACTCTAACTGGGAACATAGCCATTATTTGTGCTGTGGGGTGGGACCACCGACTCCATACCCCTATGTACATGTTCCTGGCCAACTTCTCCTTCCTAGAGATCTGGTATGTGACCTGCACAGTCCCCAATATGCTGGTCAATTTTCTTTCCGAAACCAAAACCATATCCTTCTCTGGTTGCTTCACTCAATTCTACTTCTTCTTTTCCCTGGGCACAACTGAATGCTTCTTCCTCTGTGTCATGGCTTATGATCGCTACCTTGCCATCTGTCGCCCACTGCACTATCCCACCATCATGACTGGGAAGCTCTGTGCCACTCTAGTGTCTCTTTGTTGGCTCACTGGTTTCTTAGGACATTCAGTTCCTATTCTCTTCATTTCTCAACTACCCTATTGTGGTCCCAACATCATTGATCACTTTCTGTGTGATGTGGACCCTCTGATGGCATTGTCCTGTGCCAGCTCACCCATAATAGAGCATGTATTCCATTCTGTGAGCTCTCTTATCATCATTCTGACCATTTTGTACATCCTTGGATCCTATACCTTGGTGCTCAGAGCTGTGCTTCGGGTTCCTTCCTCAGCTGGGCGGCGAAAGGCCTTCTCTACCTGTGGATCCCACTTAGTTGTTGTATCTCTGTTCTATGGAACCATTATGGTGATGTACGTGAGCCCCACATCTGGCAACTCAGTCGCTATGCATAAAATCATCACACTGATATACTCTGTAGTGACACCAGTCTTAAATCCCCTCATCTACAGCCTACGCAATAGGGACATGAAATTCACCCTCCGTCAGGTCATCTGTGCAATGAGAATTATGTAAACATCATGAAAAGGTTTTGTGAAACTCGATGACTCTCTTCCTGCAAGTGGTAAAATATCCTATTCTTCCAATCCAAACCGATTTGGTTCTTTTCATAATCAACATGGTACTTTTGTGAACAGCAAGACTCATCATATATTTGATTATATTCTGATGCACTTTTAGTTTCATAAATGTGGTTCCATAGGAGGAGACTGCCACCTGACCATATGGTTAAAAAAAAAAAAAAAAAAAAAACCTCAAAAATTCTTAATATTTGCTTCCAGGAAGATTTCAACTTTTCAGTGTGAAATCTCTGGCCACACAACTTTAAAAGATACAAATCAAATTGGTTACTTGCTTCCATGGCTGTCTAACACTTTGTTTAAAGGACATATGACACAGGGACTTCGCTGGTGGTCCAGTGGCTAAGACTCTGTGCTCCCAATGCAAGGGACGCAGGTTAGATCCCTGATCAGGGAACTAGATCCTGCATACTGCAACTAAAGATCCAGCACAGGGCAACAAAGATCCCATGTGCCACAACTAAGACCTGGCATAGCCATATAATTTTTTTTAAAAGACACATAACTCATAAGATGTCCATTGTCCCAAATTTTTGGCAAAACCCCACACATCACTGTCAAATACACTAAGAGCCAGCGTTACAATTTTTAGTTCATCATCTTCATCAATAGTATACAAGGGGAGGGCTAGAAGTTTGTCTGAAGCTATGAGTAAGAATATTCGTGAGTTGTCAGTATGCAATCCTCATAAGGAATATTAAAATAACATCAAGAGATCCACTCAGAGAGCTTGCCCTTGTCCCCTGGAGTTTAAGAGACACATGTTCTATCCCTAGTTCACACCTGGGGAAAAAAACGTAAAGACTATAAAAGAGCTGGCTATGAGAGCAAAGTAGAAAGAACTGGTCTATAACTGGCGGAAACTGAATTCTCACCAATAATATCACAAATGCAGAAATTTTTGGCCTAGTTGAAACTCATAGAAGGTAACAAATTTGAAAGAGATCCCTCCCAAAAGTACTACTTAAGTAAGGCAATCCTCAAAGTTAGTCTATATGGAATGGGTCACTAGAATCCAGAAATGAAAGAAATAATAAGTAGCCAGTCAATGCAGTATTGCCCACATCGGGGAACTGCAGTTTAGGATGCTCCCCTCCTCACCAAAAAATAAATAAATCCATGAAATGAAAATTAACATACAAACTTTTGTCAAGCCTGTAATACAACAATACCAGTGAAGGAGAAGCCTTTCTACCAATCACTCTCTCCCCTCTCAGACCTAAAGTAACCAGAGGCTATAAAGTATAGACCTGTGGGAAGGGAGAGATGAAAGAGCAGAAGGGAAAGAAGCAGATCAAAAGAACTAGAAGCCTGAGTCAGACTGTCTTGAGGAATAAGTTTTAATTTGTACAAAAAATTAAAATTAGGTTTCAGATTGTACCTGGATTTTAAAAATCCATGTATTAATACTAAAAGTAATCAGAAACACTATCATATTTGCCCAAGATAATACCCACATGTGGAAACAAACAGAACATCAGAAAGTATTTGCAGTAGACATGGTCAGAAAACTAAAGTTTCTTTATGTTTATACCCTCCAATGTCCAAATCATCCCATTAAATAGTTACAAGTATAAATGTTTAAACATTGCTGTAGTTTAAAATGGGATAAAACTCTCACCTGAAGACCAAAAGGTATGTATCTCTTTGAAGTTCCTCCTGGGCAACTGGAGAGTACTATGCCTCAAGGGTGGGTAGAAAGATCTAAAAAATGGTAAGAAAAGGAATCAGAAAATGTGCTTGGAAAGCTACTAAAGACAGCTTGAAATATCCATCACAGTTCTACCTTAATTGAGCCCCAGTATTTTAATGACTCAACTGAACTTATTAGCTGAAAAAAGAACAAAAATATTTTGTATAAAACTCAACAGGTCACAAGTATCCTGCTGTTGCAACTTACTAGATGTTGAATGTGTATTTATATCTTTCATTAAGATTCAACTCACACATCACTTCCACCAGAAAAACCTTTCTAATATCCCCGGGTTCAACTATGTGTCCCTCTGTAATGCATCTAGAATGCACCAGATCATATTCCCTCACTGTACTTGCAGATGCTTTGAGGTAAGTCTATTATGTGTTTGTGTGTCTTTCCTTAGACTATAAGCCCTATTTTTCATTTTTATCCCCAGCAACAGCATGTTAACTAGCTAGTAAGCAGGTAGTGAAAGAAACAGCTTTTGGAAATGGATAAGTGAATTAGTTCTTGATCAGTCCTCACTAGACTTAAATGTTTTAGTCACAAAGCTAACTGGTTATTTACATTTTTAATATTTAAGAAGTTATCTGTTTTTAAAACTACATTTTGATATGTGCTTTCATTGCAAAATAATGTACACTTGTCATAAATTTTTCAAACAATATATACAAGTATAAAATTAAGGGTAAATGTTCCCATCCTTCTTCCTCACAATCCCATTTCCTACAAATAACAAGTTTAATACAGGTCAGTTTCTAACATACATAAGCATGAAAATTCATACACATATAATGGTTTTAATTTCTTTAAACTGATTATATTATATAAATATTTTTAATTCTCTTAAAATTTTATAACTTTCTAATCAAATGAATACAAACATATATGTCTGACCCAGAAATTTCACTCCAGGTGTATCTAAAGGAAGCAAAAACACTAATTGTAAAAGATTCATGCACCCCAAATGTTCACAGCAGCTTTATTTACAATAACCAATATATGGAAGCAGACATGAGCACCCATCAACAGATGAATGAATAAAGAAGATGTGATACACACACACAATGAAATACCACCCAGCCATAAAGAAAATGAAATTTTGCCATTTTCAACATCATGTATAGATCTGAAAGTGAAGTCGCTCATTCGTGTCTGACCCTTTGCAACCCCATGGACTGTAGCCCATCAGGCTCCTCTGTCCATGGCATTTTCCAGGCAAGAGTACTGGAGTGAGTTGCCATTTCCTTCTCCAGGCGATCTTCCCAACCCAGGGATTGAACCTGGGTCTACCTGCATTGCAGGTAGACGCTGTATCCTCTGAGCTACCAGGGAAGCCTGTGTATAGATCTGGAGGATATTAGCTTAGTTAAATAAGTTAAGACCGAGAAAGACAAATACTATATGTTATTATTTATATGTGAAGCCTAAAAATAAAAGAGAAATGAATGAACATAACAGAAACAGACTCATAAATACATAGACCAAACTACAGTAGTGGTTATCAGTGGGGAGAGGGAAAAGGGGAGGGGCAAAACAGTGGTAGGGTACAAACTCCTATGTAGATAAATGAGTAACAAGGATATATTGTGCAGCACAGGGAATTATAGCCAACATTTTATAATAGCTTTAAATGAAGGATAATCTCTTATATTGAAGTATAGTTGAGTTACAATGCTGTGTTAGTTTCAGGTATACAGCAAAGTGATTCAGTTATGAATATACATCTATCCATTCTTTTTCAGATTTGTTTCCCATGTAGGTTATTATAGAATATTGAGTAGAGTACCCTGTGCTATACCTGTCTCTTATACACATCTTAGTGCTTTCCTGGTGGCTCAGATGGTAAAGAATCTGCCTGCAGTGTGGGAGACCCAGGTTCAATCCCTGGGTAGGGAAGATCCCCTCGGGAAGGAAATGGCAACCCACTCCAGCATTCTTGCCTGGAGAATTCCATGGACAGAAGAGTCTGGTGGGCTAGAGTTACATTAATTTTTCCCCTATTGCTAGATTCATTTTTAAACTGCCTTGTTCTCACATAAGTTCAAGATATTAAAAAAAAAAAACAGTTCTAGGAAGGATCTTGTTAGAGGCAATAATAAATCTATCACAAATCCATTTTTAAATTATATGATATGCCATGCATACATAAGCATCTATATAATGAATAAAGAATTTTATAAGTTTAAAGAATATGAAATTCAGAAATATCTTTGAATTTCTTTTTCACAGTAGAAAAACATGGAATATTATTCATATTTTTTTAGCATCCTGTGAACCTGTCACCAAAATCAATCTCCCTATGCAACAAAGGGGAGAAGAGAATTTTTGTGTTAACTCTCTTGCGTTTCTTTAGCTTTACTACTCATCTCTCAATAAAAATGATAGAGCAGGAAACTCCAAAGACCCATTCCTCTACAGAGAAACTGAAAATACAGGCAAAAAAATTATCAGGATCAGCTTTATTAAAATTCTGGAAAATATTCAAAAATCTGCAATCACCAAATGAATACTCATCAAAAAAAAAAAAAGGCAAACAAAACATGGTAGAAGAACCTTGTGACATTTCAGCTTACCTTTGCACATCCCCTTTGCCCATATCGACCCAGCTCAGAAGCATTTTAAAGATAGCAGGCCATATTCCTAGAAGGGATTCCTGGTTCCAGAGGAAACAGAATGGACCTCATTCTCAAAAGTTTCCTGTTTGTTTTGACCTATCTAGGGGTTCCCTAAAACATTTCAACAAAGGGTTTGCCTTCATTTCACCTAACTCAGAATTCTTTCAGAGAAACAGCCACATGGAGGATATTCCTCAAAAACACAAAAAGGCAAATTAAACAATCACTGCCACCCAGGCAAAGGATATCAACTGAGACAAATATTAGACACACTAGGGCGTTCGTGGTGATCTAGTGGTTAAGAATTCACCTTGCAGTGCGGGGGAAACCTGTTTGACCCCTAGTAGGGAAGATTTCAAACGCCGAGGCCATCGCAATGAGAACCCCAGGCATCACGACTAGAGAGTAGCCCCCGCTTGCCACGACTAGAGAAAGCCGTGCACAGCAATGAAGACTCAGCACAGCCAAAAAGAAAATAAATAAGAATTTTGTAGAAAATAAATAATAGCTGAAAACTTCCCAACCTAGGAAAGATATAGTCATCCAGGAACATGAAGCCAGTAGGTCCCAAGACAGATTCAACTCAGAGAGTTTATCCATTCACCTATTGATGGACATTGGGTTGTTTTCAAGTATTGGTCATTAGAAGTAAACTGCTAGAAACATTTGTGTACAAGTCTTTGGGGGAGTATCCATTTTTTCTTTTGGGTAAAAAACTAAGAGTGAAACTGCTTTATCAAATGGGACATACATGCTTAACTTTGTAAGAAGCTGTCAAACTGTCTGACCCAGAAATTTCACTCCAGGTGTATCTAAAGGAAGCAAAAACACTAATTGTAAAAGATTCATGCACCCCAAATGTTCACAGCAGCTTTATTTACAATAACCAATATATGGAAGCAGACATGAGCACCCATCAACAGATGAATGAATAAAGAAGATGTGATACACACACACAATGAAATACCACCCAGCCATAAAGAAAATGAAATTTTGCCATTTTCAACATCATGTATAGATCTGAAAGTGAAGTCGCTCATTCGTGTCCGACCCTTTGCAACCCCATGGACTGTAGCCCATCAGGCTCCTCTGTCCATGGCATTTTCCAGGCAAGAGTACTGGAGTGAGTTGCCATTTCCTTCTCCAGGCGATCTTCCCAACCCAGGGATTGAACCTGGGTCTACCTGCATTGCAGGTAGACGCTGTATCCTCTGAGCTACCAGGGAAGCCTGTGTATAGATCTGGAGGATATTGCTTAGTTAAATAAGTTAAGACCGAGAAAGACAAATACTATATGTTATTATTTATATGTGAAGCCTAAAAATAAAAGAGAAATGAATGAACATAACAGAAACAGACTCATAAATACATAGACCAAACTACAGTAGTGGTTATCAGTGGGGAGAGGGAAAAGGGGAGGGGCAAAACAGTGGTAGGGTACAAACTCCTATGTAGATAAATGAGTAACAAGGATATATTGTGCAGCACAGGGAATTATAGCCAACATTTTATAATAGCTTTAAATGAAGGATAATCTCTTATATTGAAGTATAGTTGAGTTACAATGCTGTGTTAGTTTCAGGTATACAGCAAAGTGATTCAGTTATGAATATACATCTATCCATTCTTTTTCAGATTTGTTTCCCATGTAGGTTATTATAGAATATTGAGTAGAGTACCCTGTGCTATACAGTAGGTCCTTGTTGATTACCTATTTTATATATAGTAGTGTGTACACACTAATCCAAAATTCCTAATTTATCCCTTTCCTACCCCACCCCCGCCCCCACCATGTTACTCCTTTGGTAACCATAAGGTTTTGAAGTCTGTAAGTCTGTTACTGTTTGTAAATAAGTTCATCTGTACTTATAAGTTCATTTTTTCAGATTCATATATAAGTGATATCATATGATGTGTCTCTGTCTGACTCACTTCACTTAGTATGCTCATCTCTACATCTACCCATGTTGCTGTAAATGGCATTATTTTGTTCTTATTTATGGCTGAGCAGCAATAAGAAATTGAGTGAAAATATACAAAATATATCATTATGCTCTGGAACTGTAAGACATTTTCCTCATGCTAATGCACAGATAGAAATAGTGAAAACAGTAGCCCAAAGGTAAGGATTCTAATTACTATTGTTTAGTATATAGTCCATGAGATCGCTAAGAGTGGGACATGACTGAGCAACTTCACTTTGACTTTCCACTTTCATGCACTGGAGAAGGCAATGGCAACCCACTCCAGTGTTCTAGCCTGGAGAATCCCAGGGATGAGGGAGCCTGGTGGGCTGCCATCTATGGGGTCGTGTCTATGGAAACAACTGAAGGGACTTAGCAGCAGCAGCAGCAACACTCCACTGTGTATATGTACCACATTTTCTTTATCCATTCCTCTCTTGATGGATACTTAATGTTACTTCCATGTCTTGGTTATTGTAAATAGTGCTGCAGAGAGCATTGGTTACATGTATCTTTCTGATTTGTGGTTTTCTCTGGATATATTCCCAGGAGTGAGACTGCTGAATCATGTCTCTAAGTTGTGTCTGACTCTTGCAACCCCATGGACTGCAGGCTACCAGGCTCCTCTCTCCATGGGATTTCCCAGGCAAGAAAACTGGAGTGAGTTGCCATTTCCTTCTCCAAGGGATCTTCCCAACCCAAGGATCAAATTCAGATCTCCTGAGCCACCAAGGAAGCTGAATAGCAGTACTATTTTTAGTTTTTTTAAGGAACTTCCCTACTGTTCTCCATAGTGGTTGTACCAATTTACATTCCCACCAGCAGTGTAGGAGGTTCCATTTTCTCCACATCAATACTGGTTTCCAACTCATGAACAAGTTATATTTTTACATTTATTTACCTTTCATTTCCCACAGCTATGTTTTTGGCTTCCATTGTATAGGTCTTTCATCTCTTTTATCAGGTTTACCTTTGTCAATGGAATTTTCCAGGTAAGAAAACTTGGGTGGGTTGAAATTTCCTACTCCAGAATTCTTAATTTCTCATAGCTATTATTTTTTCATATCTTTTATCAAGGTTATCTCTATTTAATATTTTTGAAGCTACTGTAAATAGCATTTTTATATATCAATTTCTGCTTGCCACTAGTACCTGTATATAGGATACAAGATATTTTTGTATAAGATTCTTTGATCTTAAAATCTTTCAAAATTCATGCTGACTTGAAACAGACTACCAGATATTTCTCCAGGAAAAAAAAAGGAGTTTATTCAGGATCAGCCCAGAATTCAGTTCAGTGTCTGCAATCATGATGACCCACATCAGCTCCATACATGGTCAAGGGAAGGAGAAGGCTACAGGAAGCAGAGTCCGTGGTTTTTCATGGGCTGAGTGCTTGCCAGGATAGAAGAGGAGTTATCTTGTTGCTGGGCTCTACTACTGTGGCAGGGCAAGAAAGTTTCCTTTCTGGTTGCCTAACTCTGTTTATCATTGAAGTTTATGTTTATTAATAGCTTACACTCACTTATTAATTCTAGTAGCCTTTTTGTAGATTTCATTGAATTTTCTATATAGATTATCATTTCATAGCTAATGAAAAACAATGTACTTCTATCAGTGTAGATGCCATTTATTTCTTTTCTTTGTGTCATTGCACTAACACTTCCAATACAATGTTGAATAGAAGTGGTAAGAGCAGACATTTTTGCCTTGTTTCTGAGTTTATGGGACAAGCTTTCAATTTCACCATTAAGTATTAATATAATGTTAGCTCTTAGGTTTTTGAAAATGCTCTTTTGAGAAGTTTCTGTCTATCCAATTGTGCTTATTAAGCTTTGATTGCTTATTATCTGTCTCTCTGACAAGAATGTAAGCTTCTCAAAGGCAGGGACCTGATCTTCTACACTGATACAAACCCAGTGCACATAAGGAGATAAATAATTGTCTTTAAATGAATGAACGAAATGTATCAACCCCAAGATGCCAAGTGATTTTTTTTTTACATTTTCAGTCGGATTTTGTTTAAAAAAAAAAAAAAGCAGCAGATCAGCATTACAATTCAAGAACCTAATCTAAATATGCACTTGACAATGAAGCACATCTGGACAAGGAGTGAAAAAAGTTTTCCAAAAAACCGTCAAACATACCATCTCCAAGTACCCAAATTACAAATCTCTTCTGCAGGCCTTTTGTTGACTGGAATCATAAACAAATAACAGAAGATTTATTGCTGTGAAAACAAATCTGTAGTACACTAGTATGAATCTTGGGTGTAAAGCATAATCAGTTGAATAAAGTTAGGAAGTTGAAACCTAACAAGGAATTTGTGTGTGAGAGAGGAAAGCCTGTAAGCCGATTGACTCAAGAACAGCTGAGATATCTAACTTGTTCAGGAAGACCAGACACAACTTTAAAAATCCATTTTTTGAAGGCAATTAAAAGTTACAGTTCCAATAGCCCACAAACAAACAACAACAACAACAACAAAAAAAAACCACTGTAGAAAGCAATTAAAACTACTTTCAAAGAGTCACTTTTTTCAGCTCAGTTTCAGCACTCCAAGGGGGAAAAAAATTCATGACTATCACCGATAACAACAGAATGAACCCCGTTGGAATCAGTTATTTTTCCCCACTGGGGTATAAAATCTATATAGAAATTTGATACTATACTATAACAAATCTGTACTTCTCATAGTTCTGTTTTAATTTCCTTTAAATCCTGCTTAATATAGTTTGTTTATTAAATTTTAAAAATGTTTTCATGCTCCTGAATCTGGTTCCAGTTCTTTTTCATTTATTTTTACATCAGTATTTAATATACCAGCTACCAGTTCTAGTCAGAAAAAAATTCTTAGACGTCTCTTCATTATGACAGCACATTCAACAGAAATCACTGACGTGCAAGCAAACCGTAAAAGGCGCAGCTCTCTGGAAAGCACAGTTCACAGATTATTTCAGTCTGAGTATTCTTTATGATGATTCTTGATGAACCACTCTTTCAATCTTGTAAACATTAGTGGGCAGAGTCTCTCTACTATGTAGTTGCATGTCCTTGGAAAAGAAGACTGGTTCAGAGCGAGTGAAAGTGAGGGCAGTCTAAAGTTTTAGTGGCTGATAAACCTTACATCCTGTGGGAGGAAAGCACTTTTTTTTTTGCTGCTTAAGAATGTGGCAGAGATGTATGCTGAGGTAGCTCAGTCAATACTTATGTTTTCCTTTTTTTTTTTTTTTTTTTTTTTGAAAATTTGGTCTCAGAATATTTCTGGAAGGGTGACATTTCAAAGAAGCCACTGCTGGAACCAGCTTCCGTTGCAGTCTCTGATGCTGGGCACGTGGCTGTCCTCGTCTGTGGCTTTATCCAGGCACCGGTTACTGTTCCCATGCTACAAGGTCAGTTTCACTGGGTCATACTCCCAAAGCTGGTTGCCTTTTAGGTGGTGGCATTTGAGCATTGTGACTGGGTCATTAAGTTTGGAGACATCCAAACAAAGGTCATCTGTTCTAATTTCTTTGTTGGCAGTGTAAAAGAAAACCTGATTACCTCCCATACCATGACAGTTAAATCCCAGCTTTTTCAATCTCTTTTCTAGCCATGTTATCTAGGCTCTGATTTGTTTCCACATTTCGTATCTCTCCCAAAAGGAAATAGTGATGTGAAATCTGAGAATCAGGATATTCTCTAGGTATAAAGAGAATGGTCTGCATTCAAGTTTGTGCTTTAGACCAAGTCGTGATGATATGGCTCCATAATCTACCTTTGTAACACCTGGAGAAATTATATAGAATAAATTCTTGAATTCATCCATCCACACATCTGTAAGTCATTTTTACTGATACTCTGCCTCCTGGAAATGTGTAGGGTGTAGCTTTCTGAAACACATGTCCAACATGTGAGCAACAATCTCCAAAGAGGAAATTTCTAGGTTTTCTCCTCCCCAAATATCCATTCCAGCATCATATGTTCCAATTTCCTGAAACTAATCTCTGTCTATAGAAAAAAAGGCCTCCTGCCATTGTTCTCACAGGAAGTCTGATCACCTTTCCTTCTGCCCATTTCTCTTTGGGGAACAGGATACCAGCGAAAGTGGAGCTTCCAGTTGAATCCACCATAGGTCATGTCAGAACCTGCCACGTACTCAAAAGTATTATTACTGATCACATCTATGATAGGACAGACCACTGTCTTCCTGTCATGTCTGATCTTGGCTAACAGAGGCTCCAGCCACCCCACCGTGCATTCACAGTGCACATCTAAAAAGGTGATCACTTTGCCTTGAGACAAAGCAGCACCTCTTAACCTAGCTCTGATCAATCCAGAATGTTGCTCCATTCAAATGACATGAATAGATACTTTTAATTTTTTCACATAACTCTTTAGAGGTCTCTTCAAAAAAGTCTCTTTCACTGGCATCATCTAGAAAAATTTCTTCTAGCATGTGTCTTGGTAAGCGATTAATGATGCTATGAAGAGTCTGCAGAAGTGTGCTCTAAGCCTCATTTATGGAAAACAATCACCACACTGGTTGTAGGAAGGTTATCTGGATACACCTTTGTTTTACACCCTTCTAACCTAACATCTGGTAAAGATCTATTGAGTGCAATCATCTCACTTGCCATTAAATTGAACTTACTGACTTTAAACATCTCTTTCATCTTTTCTTTTCTTTTTTTTTTTACTTTACAATACTGTACTAGTTTTGCTGTACATTGACATGAATCCGCCACGGGTGTACATGAGTTCCCAATCCTGAACCACCTTCCCACCACCCTCCCCATATCATCTCTCTGGGTCATCCCAGTGCACCAGCCCAAGCATCCTGTACCCTATATCAAACTTAGACTGGCGATTCATTTCTTACATGATAATATACATGTTTCAATGCCATTCTCCTAAATCACCCTACCCTCTCCCTCTCCCACAGAGTCCAAAAGTCTGTTCTATACATCTGTGTCTCTTTTGCTGTCTCGCATACAGGGTTATCATTACCATCTTTCTATATTCCATATATATGTGTTAGTATACTGTATTGGTGTTTTTCTTTCTGGCTTACTTCACTCAGTATAATTGGCTCCAGTTTCATCCACCTCATTAGAACTGATTCAAATGTATTCTTTTTAATGGCTAAGTAATACACCATTGTGTATATGTACCACAGCTTTCTTATCCATTCTTCCACTGATGGACATCTAGGTTGCTTCCATGTCCTGCAAACTAGTACAGCCACTATAGAGAACAGTGTGGAGATTCCTTAAAAAACTGGAAATAGAACTGCCTTATGACCCAGCAATCCCACTGCTGGGCACACACACCGAGGAAACCAGAATTTCATCTTTTCTTGATCCTCTTTAGGAATGACGACTGGTTTCCCCATTTCTTCAGGACCTTCCTGAGGCTTTTGTACTGGCTCTTAAACATCCCCAGCAGGAAGTTCTCTCTCTTTTTTTCCATCACATTTGTTGCATTCACTGAAGTAAAGCAGCAGGAACATATCCAAGAGTACCCAAATCCAGAGGTGGCTAGGACCATCTTGTAGTATGCAAATTTTCTCATGGGACTTTAAGTCAAAGGCAAAATTTTAAAATATATTGTGTATATAAATATACAAAGATCATGAAAAGTATTCCAATCCAGTTTCATCAGAAATCACTTTCATAACCCCGAAGTGGCTTTTCAAGTGAATTCACATCCCAAATCCACGTGTCCCACATCTCCAGCTCTCCCCAAGCGGAGGCGTCAGTCCCGCTGGCCACAATACCGGTGCTACTCTCGGGCCGCAGTGCCTTCTCAGCGACGCAAGTCATTTTTGACCAAATGGTCAGGTCAGATTACCTAGATCTGTCATCAATTTCCTCTTCATCTGTCTTGTTTCAGCATCTTAAATATCACTGTCTTTTGCTTTTACCTTTTTGGGTGATGCACTCAACGTCTTCCTTCAGGTGAAACTAACCGAATTTGTATAGCCACTATATGCTAATCTTTTTAAATGTAAGCCTATTTCCAGGTATATGAATTATCTTGCACAGTTAGAAAAGGTAAGAAAATGTACTCTAGTTCTTATTTTTTAAATGGAGGGTTTAAAAAGAGGCAGGAAAAGTAACTTCTACTGCTACTGTCATGAGTGTTTGAGTCATCTATAGTATGCACCAGAACTTTTTACACTTTTCCCAACCAACATAAGATTTTATTTCCCCATCACGTATTTCTTTTAATGACTCTATAAGATTAGTCTGTGAACTGGTGATGATTTACTTGTACCAGAATTTCTTGAGTAACATTAAAATAAGGATTTCCAGGGTCCACTTTAAAGATTCTGATTTAAGAAATTTGGCAAAAGGCTTTCAAATCTAGTCTTTTAAAAAGCTCCCAAAGTAATAATGAAACAGATTTGGGAGATAGTGCTTTAGACCATTATTAATCTTTTGGATGTCAATTAAGTAAAAATTTTGGCTCAATTTTTCTATTTCCAACTTTCTGGGTAAAAAGGTGTGAATGCTCTACTCTTCATCAGGAGTAGAGCACAGAGAACAGACATCTTTAGGTCAGAAAAATCAAATGTAAGAATGGATACACTTAATAGAGGTAAAAAATGCATGAGGTCAGGAACCAGGTAGGTTGTCATCAATAAAAGTGCAAGTGCTTTCTGGAGACCAGGTTAGAAGAGTCAAATGTCCAGACATCCAGGACATTTAATTCAAATTACCATCTACTAAATCTGACTTAGCAACAAGGTCTGATTTAGTTTAGTGTACTAATTTTATTATTGAATAGGCAGCAATAGATCATTTGAGTCTGCATCTCCAGGTACAAATGAATAAAGACCTATTTTTAAAGGAGAATAGAAGTGAGTAAAAATAATCATTCTGACCTTGATCCACTCATGGTCTCTCACTCACTTTGACTAATTTTTGTGCACTTCTGAATTTTTCTCAATGCAGCCTTCATGTCCTTGTTCCGGAGACTGTAGATCAGTGGATTTACAAATGGAGTCAAGGAGGAGTAGAACAAGGTTACAATCTTCTGTATCCCAGCTGGATTTCCAGAGGTTGGGCTGATGTACATGACCATGAGGGCTCCATAAAACAATGACACGACTACCAGGTGGGAACCACAGGTGGAGAAGGCCTTACGTCTGCCAGCAGCTGAAGGGACACGCAACACTGCTCTGAGAACCATGGTGTAAGATCCAAGAATGAAAAAGAAGGTGATAAAGATAATAAGAGAGCTCAATATAGAACAGGAAAGCTCAATTCCAGGGGCAGGGATGCAGGACAGGGCCAGAAGGGGACCAGGGTCACAGACAAAATGGTCAATGATATTGGGGCCACAAAAGGGGAGTTGTGTGATGAAATAGATAGGGACTGGATAGCAGAGGAAGGCTGTTACCCAGCAGAAACCCACCAAGTTCACGCAGAGATGGCTGCTCATGATGGTAGGATAGTGGAGAGGTCGGCAGATGGCCAAGTATCGATCAAAAGCCATGAGGGGCAGTAAGAAGGTCTCGGTGGTGCCCATGGAGAAGAAGAAGTAGAACTGGAGGAAGCAGGCAGTGAAAGAGATGGTTTTGGTCTCAGATAGGAAGTTCCTTAACATATTGGGAACAGTGGTGTTGATGTAACACATCTCCAGGAACGAGAAGTTGGCCAACAGAGTGTACATGGGAGTGTGGAGTCTGTGATCCAGCTTCACTGCAAAGACAATGGCCCCATTTCCCATCAGTGTCAGGATGTAGGACACAGAGAAAAGCACAAAGAGGAGGACTTGAACCTCTCTGGAGCAGGGAAAACTCAGGAGTATGAATTCAGTCACCATGTTGACTCCTGACACATTCATGGCTTTCTAAAGGGTGAAGAGAAAAAAAATTACAATCACAAAGATGACTTTATTCTTCAATCCTCAGGAATATTTCCTCTTAAGAAGGTTCTAAAGCCCTCAAGATCCTATTATTTTATTAAATAAATAATAACCTAACTATACTACTGAAGACTGTCAAACTATAAGAATGCTTGATATGATCTAACATATCAATTTGGACTTTCTCGTTCCTCTTTCAGTATTTTCTCAGATACAGCAATGACAGGATCTTATGGAATAAGCAGCTTGCAGGTTAGTGACAATATTTACAAATGTAAGTAAGTATGATAACCATGTATTTTTATCTATAGAATAAAATATAAAAGATTCTTAATATTGGACACAGAATTTCAATTACTCAGATCTTTGGAATTACAGACACAAATGACAGGAATTGGAAGAGAGAGGTAAAGGTAACATAAGACCTTGAAATCTTTATGCATTTCATTTTTATTTTGGATCAGTGTTGCAACTATAAGTGTGTAACACAATCTGATAACCAAGACAAAAAAATGTTAAATGTGCTATACTTTCTTCGGTATTCATCATTGTTTGTAGTTCAAGAAAAGTTTGAAGTCCAGATACCTACATAAAGTTTTGTATAGCCACTATATGCTAATCTTTTTAAATGTAAGCCTATTTCCAGGTATATGAATTATCTTGCACAGTTAGAAAAGGTAAGAAAATGTACTCTAGTTCTTATTTTTTAAATGGAGGGTTTAAAAAGAGGCAGGAAAAGTAACTTCTACTGCTACTGTCATGAGTGTTTGAGTCATCTATAGTATGCACCAGAACTTTTTACACTTTTCCCAACCAACATAAGATTTTATTTCCCCATCACGTATTTCTTTTAATGACTCTATAAGATTAGTCTGTGAACTGGTGATGATTTACTTGTACCAGAATTTCTTGAGTAACATTAAAATAAGGATTTCCAGGGTCCACTTTAAAGATTCTGATTTAAGAAATTTGGCAAAAGGCTTTCAAATCTAGTCTTTTAAAAAGCTCCCAAAGTAATAATGAAACAGATTTGGGAGATAGTGCTTTAGACCATTATTAATCTTTTGGATGTCAATTAAGTAAAAATTTTGGCTCAATTTTTCTATTTCCAACTTTCTGGGTAAAAAGGTGTGAATGCTCTACTCTTCATCAGGAGTAGAGCACAGAGAACAGACATCTTTAGGTCAGAAAAATCAAATGTAAGAATGGATACACTTAATAGAGGTAAAAAATGCATGAGGTCAGGAACCAGGTAGGTTGTCATCAATAAAAGTGCAAGTGCTTTCTGGAGACCAGGTTAGAAGAGTCAAATGTCCAGACATCCAGGACATTTAATTCAAATTACCATCTACTAAATCTGACTTAGCAACAAGGTCTGATTTAGTTTAGTGTACTAATTTTATTATTGAATAGGCAGCAATAGATCATTTTGAGTCTGCATCTCCAGGTACAAATGAATAAAGACCTATTTTTAAAGGAGAATAGAAGTGAGTAAAAATAATCATTCTGACCTTGATCCACTCATGGTCTCTCACTCACTTTGACTAATTTTTGTGCACTTCTGAATTTTTCTCAATGCAGCCTTCATGTCCTTGTTCCGGAGACTGTAGATCAGTGGATTTACAAATGGAGTCAAGGAGGAGTAGAACAAGGTTACAATCTTCTGTATCCCAGCTGGATTTCCAGAGGTTGGGCTGATGTACATGACCATGAGGGCTCCATAAAACAATGACACGACTACCAGGTGGGAACCACAGGTGGAGAAGGCCTTACGTCTGCCAGCAGCTGAAGGGACACGCAACACTGCTCTGAGAACCATGGTGTAAGATCCAAGAATGAAAAAGAAGGTGATAAAGATAATAAGAGAGCTCAATATAGAACAGGAAAGCTCAATTCCAGGGGCAGGGATGCAGGACAGGGCCAGAAGGGGACCAGGGTCACAGACAAAATGGTCAATGATATTGGGGCCACAAAAGGGGAGTTGTGTGATGAAATAGATAGGGACTGGATAGCAGAGGAAGGCTGTTACCCAGCAGAAACCCACCAAGTTCACGCAGAGATGGCTGCTCATGATGGTAGGATAGTGGAGAGGTCGGCAGATGGCCAAGTATCGATCAAAAGCCATGAGGGGCAGTAAGAAGGTCTCGGTGGTGCCCATGGAGAAGAAGAAGTAGAACTGGAGGAAGCAGGCAGTGAAAGAGATGGTTTTGGTCTCAGATAGGAAGTTCCTTAACATATTGGGAACAGTGGTGTTGATGTAACACATCTCCAGGAACGAGAAGTTGGCCAACAGAGTGTACATGGGAGTGTGGAGTCTGTGATCCAGCTTCACTGCAAAGACAATGGCCCCATTTCCCATCAGTGTCAGGATGTAGGACACAGAGAAAAGCACAAAGAGGAGGACTTGAACCTCTCTGGAGCAGGGAAAACTCAGGAGTATGAATTCAGTCACCATGTTGACTCCTGACACATTCATGGCTTTCTAAAAGGTGAAGAGAAAAAAAATTACAATCACAAAGATGACTTTATTCTTCAATCCTCAGGAATATTTCCTCTTAAGAAGGTTCTAAAGCCCTCAAGATCCTATTATTTTATTAAATAAATAATAACCTAACTATACTACTGAAGACTGTCAAACTATAAGAATGCTTGATATGATCTAACATATCAATTTGGACTTTCTCGTTCCTCTTTCAGTATTTTCTCAGATACAGCAATGACAGGATCTTATGGAATAAGCAGCTTGCAGGTTAGTGACAATATTTACAAATGTAAGTAAGTATGATAACCATGTATTTTTATCTATAGAATAAAATATAAAAGATTCTTAATATTGGACACAGAATTTCAATTACTCAGATCTTTGGAATTACAGACACAAATGACAGGAATTGGAAGAGAGAGGTAAAGGTAACATAAGACCTTGAAATCTTTATGCATTTCATTTTTATTTTGGATCAGTGTTGCAACTATAAGTGTGTAACACAATCTGATAACCAAGACAAAAAAATGTTAAATGTGCTATACTTTCTTCGGTATTCATCATTGTTTGTAGTTCAAGAAAAGTTTGAAGTCCAGATACCTACATAAAGACTTCCATCTGGTCTCATCTTTTACTTATTGAATTAAAATATTTCTTTAAAACTTTGGTCTAAGTTAAACTCTATTTACAACTTTTTTTTTTTTAACGTAAGCAATGTATCTCGCATATCACTTAAGCATTTTGGGGGTTTTTGCCTGAAGTGTCAGAATTCCTAGAAAGTCCCTTATTCTGGTTTAGGGACAGTTTCAGAAAATAACAAATACTTACAATGCTATTGTCAGTGGTCTGGTCATATTCATTTGTTTTCTGAATCCCTTCTGTTAGTGAGGGTCAGTTATTATTTGCGCCAAAATGACCAGAAGTGACATGACTGAATCATGATGCTTATTCAGGAAAATATACACACAGAATACAGACCCAGACACTTTTCATAAAAGTTTTCCAGCTAAGAATGTTTATTAATGTATTAGCTATAACTGATTACTTTCCATATCACATAAAATTAGAGCTTTAAGAATAATCTTGATGATTGCAATTAGCGACACAATGCATGAGAGAAATTCAGAATTTTTCATATCACATTGCAAGGCTTCTCTTCAATCTGTGAATAGATCGTATATGGCAGAGCAATGATGTGAAAAATCCCCTGAAGCAGGAATTGAGAGTTACCCAGAAGCCAAAGTAAACTTGAGAAAAGGGTGGAAATAGGAAGAAGTATTTGGTGCTAATGTGTAGGATTCCAATGGCTTTAGAAACCATGTGGGCATGAACTCACCAATCCAGGTTGTTCAGTCGTCTTGCTCTCTCTCCTTGCAGCAGAGACCATAGGCTCTGTGGCAGATCCAAACACAGCTAAAAACAGGGAGGGCTTAAGTACAGGGAGGGCTTAAGTACAGGGAGGGCTCCTCCTAACTGCTTTGCCAGTTATTTCCAGATGTCACTTTGCTAACAACTTTTCCCCCCAAAGGTTCTGACTGGGTACAACTCCTTGATTAATAAGGACAAAATTTACATATGGTTGAGGTTCTTTCCTCATCTTCAGCTGTCTCATTTCCCTTTTTCCCAGCCCTCTTAGTTGTAAGGATGAGTCTCTTTACATGTATTCATATATCTTGAGGTGTCACTATTTTTACGGTCCACAAAAGAAGGCAGAGCTAAAAAGCACACTTAGAACTGTCTTATACTTTTACCTCTTCTGAACCAATCTCCTCGTAGAATTCATGAGTTTGACTTCTCATCTTCTGTTTTTACTGCAGCAAAAGGCAGGCAAGATGAAGGGCATGCCATGCTTGGGAGCCAACAGCCTAGAAAGGGAGTTAACCTTGCAGGACACTGAGAGTGGTTTGGAGAGAAACTGGCATATTTGCTGCATAAGAAAGACTTGTTTACATTGCTCTGAAACCTATTATATTCCTCCAAAGGGTTATAGTCTTCTATGAATTCCAAAAGTGATAATTTAGGAGGAAAGATTGTCAATAATATTCCAAATACTCCCTTCCCTCAGGAGTCCACTAATTGGAGCCTTTGAGACCCAATTTCTCCAGTGATGAGGGATCATCTCATGCTATTTTTAGAGCAGATGTTTATTTTGTCCTAAGCACAGGTTACTCTCATGATGGTGCAAACACTACAGCAACACTAGCTTAAACACAAGGTTTGTGTTTATCTTATTCCTTTACATTTTCATTTTTGAGGCTGTTTGAAAGTTTGGAACTCTTATTTGTCAGTATCAGAGTTATGTCATCCCAAGTTTTCATTCTCTTTCCTATTGACTCACTCAATAGTTTGAAAAGGATTATTCCCTTTTTTTGGTAAAAGATTTTCTCTCCTGGGCCACCTTTGTGCTTCTAGCATGATCCTGGTAAGTAAATATTTCATGTTGAACAGGACCCAGAAACAGAGACAATGGTGCAAGTGGTGAGATGCCAAATTTCTAGAAGATATCTCCCCATCTAGCCCTTTATAGTATTTCAAGCTGTGCTCAGCAGGTGTCCCTAAAAGTTGGTGTAATTTGTGAAATTTTCTTGCTTCTTTTAGATAAAGCATTCCTGAGAGAAATTTCTCAGATTTTTGGACCCTTTTCTTTTCTTTTTCACTGAAGTATAATTGACACATAATACTATATTAATTTCAGTACAATGGTTTAATAGTTGTAGGTATTACAAAATAATCACCACAATGTCTACTTAATATCCATCACTGTATATAATTATAAAAGTTTTTAAATTTTATTTATTTTTTAATTGAAGGGTAATTACTTTGTAGAATTTTGTTTTCTGTCCAACCTCAACATGAATCAGCGTTAGGTGTACATATGTCCCCTCCCTCTTGAATCTCCCTCCCATCTCCCTCTCCATCCCACTCTTCTAGGTTGATACAGAGCCCCTGTTTGAGTTCCCTGAGACGTACAGCAAATTCCCATTGGTTATGTTTTACATATGGTGATGTAAGTTTCCGTGTTACTCTCTCCATACATCTCACCGTCTCCTCCCCTCTCCCTGTGTCCAAAAGTCTGTTCTCTATGTTTCTCCACTGCTGCCTTGTAAATAAATTCATCAGTATCATCTTTCTAGATTTCATATATATGCATTAGTGTACAATATTTACCCTTCTCTTTCTTACTTCACTCTGTATAAAAGGCTCTAGGTTCATCCACCTCATTAGAACTGACCCAGAGGGATGGTATGGGGAGGGAGGTGGGATGGGGGTTCAGGATGGGGAACACGTGTACACTCGTGGCGGATTCATGTTGATGTATGGCAAAACCAATACAATATTGTAATTAGCCTCCAATTAAAATAAATAAATTTATATTTTTAAAAAAGAACTGATTCAAATGTGTTCCTTTTTATAAAATGTTTTCTTGTCATGAGAATTTTTTAAGATCTATTCTCTTAAAAATTTTTGAGATATGCAGTAAGTATTCTTAACTAGGTCACCATGCTATATATTACATACCCAGGACTTATTTTATGACTGGAAGTTTGTACCTTTTGACTCTCTTTACCCTTCTCACCACCCCACCTCAAACCTCTGTCAACCACTAATCTGTTTTCTGTATCTATGAGCTTGGTTTGGGACAGGAGGTGGGGATTTGGGGGGTTTTTAGGTCCCACATATAAATGAGGTAATATTTGTGTTTCTCTGTCTGACTTATTTCATTCAGCTTAGTGCCCTCAAGGTCAGTCCATGTTGTTGAAAACGGCAAGACTTCATTCTTTCTATGGCTGAATTATATTCCATTGTATATACATATATATAAACGTCTTCTTTATCCATTCACATGTTGATAAACACTTAAACTGTCTCTGTAAGTTGGCTATTGTAAATACTGCTCCAGTGACATGTGGGTGTATACCCTTTCTAATTAGTGCTTTCATTTCCTTTGGATATATTCCCAGAAGGGAAATTTCTGGATCATGTAGTAGTGCCCTTTTAGTTTTTTGAAGAATATCACACTGTTTTCTGAGGTGGCTGCACCAATATGCATATCCAATAGTGCACAAAGATTCCATTTTTTGCCCATCCTTGTCAATACTTGTTATTTCTTGTCCTTTTTATAATAGTCATTCTAACAAATGCGAATTATCTCATTGTGGTTATCATTTTAACATACCTAATGATTAATGATGTTGAGCATCTTTTCATGTACCTGTTGGTCGTTTATATGTATTCTTTGGAAAAATGTCTATTTACTATATCATGTCTTTCATCAATATTGTTTATTTACTTGTGTTACTGCAAATGTTTTGGAACTTTCATGTTGAATAATAATAATAACAACACTTTGAAGACCATGGACATCTTTATCTCATTTCTATTTTAATAAAAATGATTCAAGCAACACCCCCAAAAAAGTATATTTAGATTTAGATCTTAGGCCCATTTTTAATGGAATTACTTTTCTCTTTTTTTTTTTCTATTCAGTTACATGGGTTCTTTATCTACTTTGGAATATTAGCTTATCAGATATGTGATTTGTAAATACTTTCTCCCATTCAGTATATGTTGCCTATTTCTTTTGCTGATAGCTCCTTCACTGAGCAGAAGCTTTTTAGTTTGAGATTTTATTGCTTTTGCTTTTGGTGTCACAGACAAAAATCATTATAAAGACTGATGTCAAGAGGCCTATTGCCTGTTTTCTTCTACAATTATTTCTTTTGCTGATAGCTCCTTCACTGAGCAGAAGCTTTTTAGTTTGAGATTTTATTGCTTTTGCTTTTGGTGTCACAGACAAAAATCATTATAAAGACTGATGTCAAGAGGCCTATTGCCTGTTTTCTTCTACAAGGTTTATGATTTCTGGTCTTACATTCAAGTCTTTAATCCATTTTTAATTAATTTTTGTTTATAGTGTAAGACAGTGGTCCAGTTTCATTCCATTGCATGTGATTATCCAGTTTTTCAACACTATTTATGGAAGAGACTATACTACTGTATACTCTTGCCTCCTTTCCCATAAATTAAATCATATATTTGTGGTTTTGTTTCTGGGCTCTCTGTTGTTGTTCCACTGATCTGTGTATCTGTTTTTATACCAAAACCATACTGTTTTCATTACTATAGCTATGTAATATACTTTGAAATCAAGAAGTGATTTCAACTAATTATCAGAGAAATGAAAATCAAAAACAAAATAAGATATCACTTCACATCTGTCAGATGGCTATTATCAAATGAACACAAATAACAAAAGTTTTCAAGGATGTGGAGAAAAAGGAAACTTGTACACTTTTGGTGGAAATGTAAATTGGTATAGCCATATGGAAAACAGTATGGAGGTTCCTCTAAAAACTAAAAATAGAACTATCCTATGATCTAGTATTTCCACTCCCAAAGAAATACACAAAGAAAACGAAAACACTGATTCAAAAAGATACAAGACACAAGTATAAACTCTATATATAAAATAAATATGTTACAAG
>SJYC01127135.1:0-15288 GCA_006408675.1 Madoqua kirkii
AAATACCTCATATATTTTAGGGTAGGGTTTAAGTTCCCTTCAATAAAATCCTTAGGATATGTAGGAAGCAAAATAACTTGGGTTCTCTCATGTCTTTCTTCTTTGTAGGTTTAAGACCCATGAACAGGTCAGCAACACACATTGTGACTGAGTTTGTTCTCCTGGGATTCCCTGGTTGCTGGGAGATACAGATTTTTCTCTTCTCACTATTTTTGGTGGTTTATGTCTTGACCTTGGTGGGGAATGGAGCCATTATCTGTGCAGTGAAATGGGACCCACGACTGTACACCCCCATGTACTTTCTGTTGGGAAACTTTGCCTTCCTTGAAATCTGGTATGTTTCCTCCACTGTTCCTAATATGCTAGTCAACATTCTCTCCAAAACGAAGGCCATCTCATTTTCTGGCTGCTTCCTCCAGTTCTATTTCTTCTTTTCCCTGGGCACAGCTGAATGTCTCTTCTTAGCAGTAATGGCTTATGATCGGTACCAGGCCATCTGTCACCCACTGCACTACCCCATCATCATGACTCGGAGGCTCTGTGGAACACTGGTATCTCTCTGCTGGCTCACTGGATTCCTTGGCTACCCAATCCCCATTTTTTTCATCTCCCAACTTCCCTTCTGTGGACCCAATATCATTGATCACTTCCTGTGTGATATGGATCCACTGATGGCTCTGTCCTGTGCTCCAGCCCCCATTACTGAATCTATTTTCTATACTCAGAGCTCCCTTGTCCTCTTTTTCACTATTACGTATATTCTTCGATCCTACACCCTGCTGCTCAGAGCTGTTTTTCAGATCCCTTCTACAGCTGGCCGGAGAAAGGCCTTTTCAACCTGTGGTTCTCATTTAACTGTGGTGTCTCTTTTCTATGGGACAGTCATGGTAATGTATGTGAGTCCTACATATGGCATCTCAGCTTTGATGCAGAAAATCCTCACATTGGTATATTCAATAATGACTCCTTTCCTTAATCCTCTGATCTATAGTCTTCGCAATAAGGACATGAAACTTGCCCTGAGAAATGTCCTGTTTGGAAGGAGAATTAGTCAAAATTCATGAGCCAAAAATGTGTCATACTAAAAAAAAAAGAAAAGAAAAGAAAAGTGTCATACTTCTAAGTTTTAATGAAGGTGGAAATGCATAAGTTCTTTCAGTGGTCTTATAGGCTTTATTCTGAGTAGTTAGAGGCCATTCTTTTTTCCTGGAAATGTGCCTAGCTTAAATATCTATGCTGACTACTAAAACCTTATAATTCACTGGACTTTGACATGCAGTAAAAAAAATTTTTTAAAGACTGTCCTTATTGGAATTTTAAAAATGGGATTGTTACATGAGGGAAAGTAGACACTGCTGAAAGAGTTGTCATAAGTATTAGGACAAGTCTAATGACCTTTACCAAATGGTTAAAGGTACAGTGACTTTTTTAACATTTTTATTTAGCTTATAGTTGATATACAAAAACACTGCACATAATGTATTTTAAAGGTGCTGTGAATTTTTTTCCTTTTGGAAAGAGTATCCTTTTTCTAGTTAATCCTTTTTAAATTTAATCCTTTTGATATATAGTTGATTTACAATGTTGTGTTATTTTCTGGTGTACAGCAGTGATTCAGTTTTCATATTCTTTTCCATACGGCTTATTACAGGATTGTTAGAGTTCCTGTACTACTCAGTAGGACTTGATTATTTGTGCATTTTATATATAGTAGTTTATATCAAGGGACAGTGAGTTTTAACAAAAAAATATTTCTATAATCTTTAAGAGACACTTCTTTCTTATACCTAGTCTAACAATCTTATCTAAACACACTTTCTCTCTAATGAAAGAGAGAAAAAAAATTCTCTCAACCAGAAGAAACTCTTTCTTAGAGAAATAGTTCCTTATGGTAAGTTTGAAATAAAATTTGAATATCTGCTAAATAATAATTTGTAGAATTTGCTTTTAACATTACCGTTATTACACATACTACACTGTGGTGTAAGTTATTTGCACACACTTCCCCTTGAGGGAGCTCCTTGAGGACAGGAACTGCCTTTTTCAACACACAGTGTCAGAGCCAAAACAAGCCCCTGGAATCTGGGAGCTGGCCTGGCACTATCAGCAGGTCTGGGTGCTGCTGGGAGCTGGCCTGGCTCTCTCAGCCGGGCCATAGTGTAACCCTGTTGAACATAAACAAGTTCCCAGACCACTCTAGAATCATGCTGGAGCACAGACAAAATCAAGAATAGTCACAACCACCCAAAAAATGGCCAAATGTCCTTTTCTTTAGGCTAACGTGAATGGCTACTGTCTCTTTACCAGGTAAAGCTTTAGCCTAAGTGCCTTCGAGATAGCCCTTAAGATATTCAATCATAGAATTTTCTTCTACTTTCTGACAGTACCCAGAGAAAATCTCTATTCCCTTCAGATCTCCCCAAAGTCAATAACAAAAGCCCAAATCATATAATAAATCCTTTCTAATGTCTTTCTACAAAGATGCTCCATGTTCCCCATGGCATATGTTTTCTCTTTGCAAAAAAACAATAAACCCATCTTTGTCCAACTACAGTTGTGTTTGTGAGGGCCATTGTTATTGGGAATCAACAATAGTATAATACTTAGCATAGAAGAAGAGTTCAAATATTTATCTCATTCTATTTAACAGGAATATTGTGTCCCATTATACAAACATATCACAATTTATTTACCCAACACTCAATAAGATACTTTATTATAAGCCAATATTTTACAACTAAAACAATGCTGCAATAAATGTCCTTGAATAAAAGTCTCTATACAATCACATAAGTATTCCATAAATTATAAGAAGGAATTCTGGGATATAAATTATTTAATTTTTTAATTACATAAAATACTATTAAACTCTAGATACTTCAAAATAGTGTATTACTATTCAACAAATGATTTGGGGCAACTTGATATACACGTGGAAAAGAATGAGGTTGGACACCTACCTCACACCACCGACAAAAATTAACTCAAAATGAATCAAAGATCTAAATGTAAAAGATAAAACTACAAAACTTTTAGAATAAAACATAGACTTAAACCTTAGTGTCCTTAAATTATACAGAATTATATATTTTTAAGATATAATACCAAAAATACAAGCAATAAAATTAAAAATAGATAAATTGAACTTCATCAAAGTTTTAAAATTTTATGCTACAAGGATACTATCTATTGAGAGAGTAATGTCACAGAATGGGAAAAAAATACCAACAAGAGTCCAGTGTCCAGAATATATATATATATATATTTTAAATACACTCTTCCATTCAGCTCAGTTGCTCAGTTATGTCTGACTCTTTGTGACCCCATGAATCACAGCACGCCAGGTCACCCTGTCCATCACCATCTCTCAGAGTTCACTGAGACTCTCGTCCATCGAGTCAGTGATGCCATCCAGCCATCTCATCCTCTGTCGTCCCCTTCTCCTCCTGCCCCCAATCCCTCCCAGCATCAGAGTCTTTTCCAATGAGTCAACTCTTCACATGAGGTAGCCAAATACTGGAGTTTCAGCTTTAGCATCATTCCTTCCAAAGAAATCCCAGGGTTGATCTCCTTCAGAATGGACTGGTTGGATCTCCTTGCAGTCCAAGGGACTCTCAAGAGTCTGCTCCAACACCACATCAAATACTGGAGTTTCAGCTTTAGCATCATTCCTTCCAAAGAAATCCCAGGGTTGATCTCCTTCAGAATGGACTGGTTGGATATCCTTGCAGTCCAAGGGACTCTCAAGAGTCTTCTCCAACACCACAGTTCAAAAGCATCAATTCTTCTGTGCTCAGCTTTCTTCACAGTCCAACTCTCACATCCATACATGACCACAGGAAAAACCATAGCCTTGACTAGATGGACCTTTGTTGGCAAAGTAATGTCTCTGCTTTTGAATATGCTATCTAGGTTGGTTATAACTTTCCTTCCAGGGAGTAAACGTCTTTTAATTTCATGGCTGCAGCCACCATCTGCAGTGATTTTAGAGCCCCCCAAAATAAAGTCTGACACTGTTTCCACTGTTTCCTCATCTATTTCCCATGAAGTGATGGGACCAGATGCCATGATCTTCGTTTTCTGAATGTTGAGCTTTAAGCCAACTTTTTCACTCTCTTCTTTCACTTTCATCAAGAGGCTTTTTAGTTCCTCTTCACTTTCTGCCATAAGGTGACTCTTACAACTCAACAATTAAAACACAAATGACTCAATTTTTTAAATGTGCAAAATATTTGAGTAGGCATTTCTTAGAAAAGGATACACAAATGGCTTGTAAGCAAATGAAAAGACACTCTGTTAATCTCTAGGGAAACATATATTAAAATCACAATAAGGTACCTCTTCATACCCACTAGGATGGCTAAAATAAAAAAGACAGACAGTGCCAAGTGCTGGCCAGGATCTGAAAAAATTTGAACATGCACACATTGCTGGAAGAAATATAAAATGGTGCAGCTGCTCTAGAAAACCATTGGCAGTTTCTCAAATAGTTCAACATAGAGTGGCCATATGATGCAACAAGTTCATTCATAAGTATAAATCCAAGAGAATTAAAAACATTCATATAAAACATGTATATGGAATGTTCATGGTAGTATTATTCATAATAGCCAAGAAGTAAAACAATCTAAACCTCCATCATCTGATGAATGAACAAAATGTGGTATATATACACAATGGAATATTATTCACCCATTGTTACATGAACTTTGAAAATATTATACTAAGTAAAATAATCCAAACACAGAAGGCCATACATTATAGGATTCCATTTATATAAAATATCCAGAATGGGCAAATCTATAAAGACAGAAAGTAGATTAGTAGCTTCTAAAGACTAGGCAGAGGGAAGAATGGGAAATGACTGCTAATGGACACTCAGTTTCTTTGGGGCTGATGAAGGTGTTCTATATTCAGTGGTGGTGGTTGCACAACATTGTGGATATACTAAAAATTACTTATACTTTAAAAGGCTGATTTTTATGCTATGTGAATTGTGTCTTGCTAAAACATTTGTTTGAGAGTGCTCATTTTCCCACAGCCTCCCCAAAACTAATTTTTATCATGGTTTCTCATTTGTTTGCCAATATGAGAGGTGAAATTAGTGTTGTGTTCATTTTCCTTTCTTGAATTTTACATTTAGTGCCCCAAGAGCTAGGAAAATAAGTATATAAGTATCATTATATGCTGTATCCAGAAATTCATTCAAAAAGAAAGTTGCAGTTGACCAGTGGTTTGAAGATAGGAAGGAGAGGGGAACAAACATGTGCTGAGAATCTTCCAGGTGTCTTATACTGTGCTGTGATCCCTACATAAATCGTCTCATTTAATCCCTGTGACACTGTTATAAGATACAAGTTATACCAATTTTACAAAATAAGACCCAAAGAATCTGTGTTAAGTATCTTTCTAAACCTGCAGAGCAGATGAGGTTAGGCTCTGAGTTTAAAGCGAAGCCTAAACAAATGTGTGGAGTTGATAGAGGGTGGAGTAGTTGAGTGACTAGCCTGATGAAAGCTGAGGGTTCATTTTCAGGTCATATTATGAAGGGTGCTGAATACCAGCAGGAAAAATATGTAGACACGGAGGAGCAGAGAAAAGGGTTGATAGAAAGGAAGAGGAAATCAGAACCCTAGAAATCCTTCATGACCTTGGTATCCTTCATGACCTAGGTATCCATGCCATCCAAATCTGCCACCTCCTCTATTTCAACAAATCTCAATATCTCCATCTCCACGCCACCTCTCAATTGTTCCCAAGAAAAGGAGTGACTGATGTAAAATTACTGTTGAAACTTTTGAAGGATGAATTTATGGAACATTAATATTTTTCACTCTTACTTTTGTGTTGTCTTGGAGATACTTCTTAGATGCTCAGTGTACAATTTTTGAGGATGGAAAATTGTGGGAAAAGATAAAACCTGTCACAGTGAGAATTCTCATTGACTTATTCCTCCTTTGTCATTTCTCCACTTTAGCTTTCTAAATTCTCTGAAACCTTAGCCCTACAAAAGTTCCTCTTTCCATGGTCTTTTGTGGCTTCTTTTCCATAGCCATTTGTGCTTTGCTACCTTCTGGTGTCATTGTACTTCCACTGTATGCCTAAGTATAAAACAAAATACTTCAACCCACCCAAGCATTATATGTGAAGGAAGATAATGGTTAATTGAATCGTCTAGTTAATCAGAAAAATCCTTTTGATATTGAGTATTAAAATCTTTCCAAAATATGTTTGCCATTCTTAAATCTTGGTATGTTAAAAATTATTTAATCTTTCACCATACAAGAACACAGCAAGTGTAATATGTTGGGACAGGCAGTGAACAGGCAGACCACAGGCAATCCAGTCCCATTCTATCACCAACTAGCTATGTGTTCTTATGGAAATCACTTCACCTCTCTGGCCTCAGCTCCTCTATCTATAAGAAAGCTAAGGTGAGTGAACCTAGGATGGCCTACACTGATTTTTCTCTTGATATATGGCAAGTCTCATAGCACTTACTCTGTAGGAAGACACAGATACGTGAACAGTTTGCTTTAACTTAGTGTGTGTGAAGCTCCATCCTGGAATAAACACAGGGAGCTATCAGAGCATATAAGAGGAGCACTGGGTCTAAGGATATATGGGAGGAAAATAAAAATTGAAGAGAGGGAACTGGTTTTAAGGGTACTGGAATAATCTAGAGAAGATATTATGATGACCTGATCTAGGACAGTGCTTCTCAAAGTATGGTTCACAACAAGGAAACAACAGAAACTATCACAGATTATGTCCTTGTATCTGAGCAATTAGACATCCCTCGGAAGTGCTTTATTTGGATTAATGGATTAATACAGTTTTATCCTTAATTATACATCTTTCTATAAAACAGGCAACTACAAACATTAAGTATGTGAAAAACTACAATTAAAAATGAAATCTAAATGCCTAAGGAGAATGGGCACTGTAAAAACTAACCTTAAATATTAGAATTTTAGTCTTTCCTGCATTCTCTGAATGGGTTTAATTAAAAACACATAATTCCTTTTGCTTTCTTACTTTGACATAAAGTGAAGTGAAATGAAGTCACTCAGTTGTGTCTGACTCTTTGCAGCCCAATGGACTGTAGCCTACCAGGCTCCTCTGTCCATGGGATTTTCCAGGCAAGAATACTGGAGTGGGGTGCCATTTCTTTCTCCAGTGGATCTTCCCGACCCAGGGATCGAACCTGGGTCTCCTGCATTGCAGGCAGATGCTTTACCCTCTAAGCCAGAGTAAACTCTTCTACTTAAGAACCCCACAAAACAGCCTGGTTTAGTGTCAAAAGCATCAGTGTGTGCTCAGTCATGTCTGACTCTTTGTGGCCCCATGGACTGCAGCACACTAGGCTTCTCTGTCCATGGAATTTTCCAGGCAAAATACTGGAGTGGGTTGCCATTTCCTCTTGCAAGGGATCCTCTGACCCAGGGATCGAACCTGTATCACATGCCTCAGCTGATGTACTCTTTACCAGTAGTGCCACCTGGGAGTAGACCCAGATTAAGCCTGGATTACCACCTATTATGTATGACTTATTATGTATTTTTGATTATGTATGACCTTATTCATCTTAAATCTTCTCATATTGCTATATCCAATGTGAGAGTAGGTATTCAGTGAACAGTTATGAGTCTAGGAGGAACCAGTAAAGTAGTAAAAGAGATCTCTTTGGAGATGAATTAGGCTACAGCAGTAGGCAAGTAAATAAAAGGAAAACTATAGTCCTCTGAAATGGCAACCCACTCCAGTATTCTTGCCTGGAGAATCCCATGGACAGGGGAGCCTGGTGGGCTACAGTCCACGGGGTTGCAAAGAGTCGGACACAACTGAGTGACTTCACTTTCTTTCACTTTCTTTCCTAACTGTTCAACCACCAGGCAGAGCATAGGAAATGGCCTGTACCAAGAAAGGAGCACAAAAGAGAAGCAATGCTGGACAGGGCGAAAAGACTGGTAGGCTGACACCCTGACCAAGATTCCTTATCTCTCGGGAAGCATGGTTTTCCCTGACCACACTGGTAAACCATGTACTCTGCCATCTAGTGGGGCCATACCCTCAAGATTCCAGCACTCTGGATCAACTTCTGCATTCACCTGATGGGATTCTGGTTAACACCCTCTATAGCCATCCTGCCCTGACTGTGTAGCCATTTTATTTACTTTCTCTATCCACATAAAGATGTAAATACATGAAAAAACATGTGACAAACTGATTTCTAAATATAAGCAATAAAAGTGTTCAGAGAACAATAGAATAATGTTTGCTTATTCAACATTTATTGAATGTGTACTATAAATAAACACCATGGTAGGGTTAGGGACACATTCTAGAAAGTCATTAGAAGATATTTCTCTAGAAGAGACCACAATCTCTTGGGAGATATATATATATAATAATTTATACATCACATATATTACATAGTGATATAATTATATACATAGTTTGCTTTATCTAGAATGCAGTTCTTGATGAACACTGATGAAACTATAGACAGTTTTCTGTGTCTTTCCTGGTCTTAAGATGTAGCCTTGTAAGCAAGTTTATCTGTAGGATAACAGCTACCCCCTCATTCAGTAAAAAAATAGTCACAATTCAGCCCTCAACGAAGTGCTTTCTGTCCTGGATGATGGCTGTGGCCTGGCCAAAGAATGTTGGTAATAAAGCACTGAAAGTCAAGTCTATACTATTGCATTGCTTCTCCAGAGGTGAGTTGGTGCAAGGACAGTTTCCTTTAGCAGTATCCACCTGTTCAATAAGAAGTCACACAAATGTGCTTATGTTTGCAGAGATATATGTATTCTTCATCACAGCTTTAAAACCATGCTAAAAATAATTTTTCAACGTCATTTAAAACCATAACACATGAAGCCAACCTGCAAAGGCTACCTGTTCTTATGACTCCAAGTATATGACCTTCTAGAAAAGACAAAACTATGGGGACAGTAAAAAAGATCAGTGGCCATCAGGGGCTAGGCAAAAAGGGAAGGATGAACAGGTGGAGCACACAGGATTTTTAGGGCACTAAAACTATTCTGTATGATACTATAGTGGTAGATACAAGTCACTATACATTTGTCAAAACCCATAGAATGTACAACATCAAGAGTGAACCCTAATGTAATCTGTGGACTTTCAGTGATAATGATATGTCAGTGTGAGTCCATGGACTGTAACAAATACATCCTTCTGATGCAGAATGTTGAAGGTGGGGAACCACATGTGTGTGTCTATGTCTGTGTGAGGGCAAAAGGTATATGAGAACTTTCCGTACTCTCCACTCAGTTTTGCTGAGAACATAAATTGCTCTAAAAAAAAATAAAGTCTATTTGAAAATACTTATTAAAAATGTAACCCAATAATGATTATTGCCAAAAACTGTGCAACTACTGTTTGTTTAGGCAGTGGCAAACAGAAGCAAACAAAGTAAGTTTTCCACAAGGCTTTTTGCTAGAGAGAAGCAATCTCTGAACCAAAATGGACTCAGATTCCTCAAATGATCAATTTTTTCATCTACTCCCATCATTCCCCAGACTCATTTTAGACACCTTAACTAGAAATCTTCTCCCTCTCTGCCAGCAAGAACAAAGAACTTCAAGTCAAACACAGTAGTTGGCAAAATCTAGAAGAGTCTGGCACTGTTTAAGCTGCACTGGTGAAAGGACTCCCCCAAGGAACCCTATACCCGCCAGGCCTAATCCAAAGTATTTTAACAGATTAGAAAAGAAACTTGGAGAGTCATAACAGAAAAACCTAGAGTCCCTACGGTCCCAGTTTTAGACTCTCTGTAAAACCTATGCTTTGGATGATTAAAGCAGGAGTTGGAGGCCCCTGAGAGCCAATTAGAAAAGGAAGTTAGGATGAGGGAGGGAGAAATGATTCTAGCAACTACCAATTAAAAGTGAATGAATCCCACAATATCAAGGGACCATGATTCAAACTGTTGCATCATCCAAGTTCCAGCACCAACTCCCTGAACATGAAGACAGAGCAAAGAGGAGGGGTAAGGGAGGGAAGCAGGGGTATCCCACACTTTGGCAAGCTTCCAATTCTCATCTTAAGTGAATACACACCTGATAATTAAGGTGCAGGTAGAATCTCCTGATTAGCCATGCAGAAAACCCCAATATCATGCCATAAGAGGGACAGGATCTGGAGGCAGGGAAACATGCCCAAAAAAGTTCAGCAGGATGCTGCTGATACAACAGATCTGCTACCAATTCAGAATTGCTCCTGTTAAACCAGATCACACGTGATTCACCGTCCTTGTATAGACCAATACTATTTCCATCACTACTCTCCCCTCCATCCTGTACTTGTAAGATACATGATGATTTTCAAATATGTTCACAAATACTACTTCACTGATAGTCACAAAATCCCTGTGGATTCTGTTGGCTATGTATTAGTACTTTCATCTAAGAATTTTTAAAAGCTGATGCTAAAATTCAAGAGATCTGCCTAAAAGCATAAAGGCAGTATTATTTTTATACTTTTAAATGATATGCCATTAAGTTTATATACACATAGAATATCCCCTGCAAAAATGTAAGAAAATGCAGTGGTTACTACAGCAGAGGAAGGAGTCAGGAGTGGAAATGAAGCTTTCTTTTCTCTATTTTTTGGTAATTTTACACTATTGTATATATAATTTCCTAAAATTAAAAGAAAATAAAGTTACAATTAGGGAGCAGAAAACCACGATCCAATTCTCTTTCCCACTGTATAGTGCTGTCTCTCACGTTGGGTAAAGAGAGAGGACAGTTCTCTTTCCTTTGTATCTTCCCACTTATTCCCCATTCCATCATCACCATCCACATGTACATGTACATATACATATACATAACACAATCTTCTATGAGAATTTCCCCATGATTGCCTGTTCTGTGCAAATCTGCCAGGAGCTGAGAGATGCTGAAAGCCAACCAAGCGATAAAGAAACTGAATTCCAGCACACTTGAGTGATCTTGCTTAGAGTGATTCTAACAACGCATTTTATTGGGGGGAAAAATAGCATTTTTGTTCAAATATTTTGAGAGAATAGAAAAATAGGCTAGCACTTCAGTATGAAGGATCAGTTTTAGAAAGAATGAAAGCCGTAATATTTACCAGTTTGGGGAATACAATTCCCTAATACTCAACAGCCTGGCAAGTCACTGACAAAAAGGGGGGAAACTTCCTTTCCTGAATATCAGAGATATGACACAATGGGAAATGCAGCTACACACACTGAAAGATAATATATATATAGACAGAGTATTCAAAGAAACTGCCTCTCAGGTCACTTTCAACAATGAAACAATGACTCGACAAATCACAGATGTATGTAGAGCAGTAAATAGACAAGGAAAATGTTAACAGAATCCTGACCCCAAGGGGCAGTCATTACCACGGACTAAAAAAGGAGACTATCAAGGAAATAGCATAAACGCTCCCTTATTAATTGATTTCATGAAAACTTACCAAGCACTTGGGTCAAGGACTGAGCTAGGATTTACAACTGCTAAGATGAGTACCTTCAGAAAGCTCACAGCCTGTAGGAAACTGGCAAATAATTAAAACACAAAACTGCTCTGAGAGTACAGCAAGAAACACATCAAAATTGAACATGCTCAGGAAGACTTTACAAAAGAGGTAATGTTTGAGCTGAATTTCAGAGGACAATTAGGAACTCTCCAGAAATGATGACAAAAAGAATCACATGTGCAAAAGTACTGAGGTATGAAAGAGCATGGAAACAAACAGATACTAAACATATGCTGCAGTTGCCAAGAATTATAGAAATGAGGTAATATAGATAAGCACACTGAAACAGGAAGGCTGTGGCCCATGTGAAGGGAGTATCATATTGGAATTAAAGAATTGCCCAGGGCTTTCTTGAGACTGTGTGTGTGTGTGTGTGTGTGTGTGTGTGTGTGTGTGTGTGTGTGTGTTGAATTTGCTACAATATTGCTTCTGTTTTATGTTTTTGGTCACCAGGCATGTGGGAACTTAGATCCCCAGACTGAACCTGCATCCCCTGCATTGGAAGGGGAAATCTTAACCACTGAACTGCCAGGAAAGTCCTTTGCTGAGAGTTTTTAAACAAGGAAATTAAATGATCAGGTTTGTCTTGAGAAAGATGAAACTGTTGGCAACATTTGGAAACAAACAGATACTAAACATATGCTGCAGTTGCCAAGAATTATAGAAATGAGGTAATATAGATAAGCACACTGAAACAGGAAGGCTGTGGCCCATGTGAAGGGAGTATCATATTGGAATTAAAGAATTGCCCAGGGCTTTCTTGAGACTGTGTGTGTGTGTGTGTGTGTGTGTGTGTGTGTGTGTGTGTGTGTGTGTTTTAAATTCTTTATTGAATTTGCTACAATATTGCTTCTGTTTTATGTTTTTTGGTCACCAGGCATGTGGGAACTTAGATCCCACTTCAGAAACAGCAGAAGAGCATGTCAGCATAAGGGTAGAGTATAAATTTTAGACGTGGGAGAACTGGGTTCAAATCCCAGCTCTAATACAGCTGGAATTCTAGCATAAATGAGCCCTGCTTGTCTCTGTACCACATGTAGGACATGTGTTAGTTCATTAATCCTCATAATAATCCTACAAGGTAGGTAGTAATATTACCTCCATTTTACAGATGGAGACACTGAATCTGAGAGCTAAGAAACTCTCCCACAGTCTTAGAGCAGAATAACAGTTAAAATTTCAAACAATAGCTCTGTTAGTTACAAGCTTATAAACTTGGGACAATACTACTATTATGATCATTATCATTAAAATAATAATCGATAAGAAAAAATAACACCTATTCTTGACTCCAAGATGACAAAATAGGACATGTACTCACCTTCTCCTGCGAGAACTCCAAAATTACAACTTGCTGCTGAACCACCATTGACAGGAAGATGTTGGATCCCAACAAAAAAAAGATACCCCCACATCCAAGGACAAAGGAGAATCCCCAGCAAGAAGGTAGGAGGGGCAAAATTGCATTTAGAATCAAACCCCATACCTGCCAGAGATGCTCGGAGGGCTCAAACAAACCTTGTGCACACCAGGACCCAGAGACCCCACAGAGACTGAGCCAGAACTGTGTTTGAGTGTCTCCTGAGAAAGTACGGGTCAGCAGTGGACTGCTGAGGGGCAGGAGCTCTGGGTGCAGTAGATCTGGGTATGGCATAAGCCCTCTTGGAGGAGGTCACCAATTAACCCCACAATAGAGCCACCAGAACTTACACAGGACTGGGGAAACAGACTCTTGGAGAGCACAAACAAAAGCTTGTGCACACGAGGACCCAGGAGAAGTGAGTAGAGAACTCACAAGAGACTGACTTCAACTTGCCCGTGAGTGTCCAGGAGTCTCCGGGGGAGGTGTGGGTCGGCAGTGGCCGGCTGCAGGGTTGGGGGCACTGAGTGTAGCAGTGCATGCATGGGACCTCTTGAAGGAGGTTGCAGATACCATTGTTACCTCCACCATAGTTTGGCAGAGGTCAAACAACAGGGAGGGAACACAGCCTCCTCCATCAACAGAAAATTGGATTCAAGATTTACTGAGCATGCCCCGCCCATCAGAATACACCTAGTTTCCTCCACAGTCAGTCTCTGCCATCAGGAAGCTTCCATAAGCCTCTTATCCTTCTCCATCAGAGGGCAGACAGAACAAAAACCACAATCACAGAAAACTAACCAATCTGATCACATGGACCACAGTCTTGTCTAACCCAATGAACCTATGAGCCATGCCCTGTGGGGCCACCCAAGATGGATGGGTCATGGTGGAGAGTTCTCATAAAATGTGGTCCACTGGAGAAGGGAATGGCAAACCACTTCAGTATTCTTGCCTTGAGAACCCCATGAATGGCATGAAAAGGAAAAAGATGGGACAGTGAAAGATGAACTACCCAAGTCAGTAGGTGCCTGATATGCTACTGGAGATCAGTGGAGAAATAACTCCAGAAAGAATGAAGAGACAGAGTCAAAGCAAAAACAACACCCAGCTGTGGATGTGACTGGTTGTGGAAGTAAACTCCAAAGCTGTAAAGAGCAATTGCACAGGAACCTGGAATGTTACGTCCATGAATCAAGGCAAATTGGAAGTGGTCAAACAGGAGATGGCAAGAGTGAACATCGACATTTTAGGAACCAGCAGACTAAAATGGATTGGAATGGGCGAATTTAACTCAGATGACCATTATATCTACTCCTGTGGGCAAGAATGCCTTAGGAGAAATGGAGTAGCCATCATAGTCAATAAGAGTCCAAAATGCAGTACTTGGATGCAATCTCAAAAATGACAGTATCTCCGTTTGTTTCCAAGGCAAACCATTCAATATCACAGTAATCCAAGTGTATGCTCCAATCAGTAATGCTGAAGAAGCTGAAGTTGAATGGTTCTATGAAGACCTACAAGACCTAGAACTAACACACAAAAAGATTTCCTTTTCATTATGGGGGACTGGAATGCAAAAGTGGGAAGTCAAAGAACAGGCAAATCTGGCCTGGAAGTACAAAACAAAACAAGGCAGAGGCTAATAGTTCTTCCAAGAGAATGCACTGGTCATAGCAAACACCGTCTTCCAACAACACAAGAAAAGACACTATACATGGACATCACCAGAGAGTCAATGCCAAAATCAGGCTGATTATATTCTTTGCACCCAAGATGGAGAAGCTCTATACAGTCAGCAAAAACAAGACTGGGAGCTGACTGTGGCTCAGATCATGAACTCCTTATTGCTGAATTCAGATAACCATGAGACCAGGAAAACCACTAGACCATTCAGGTATGATGTAAATCAAATCCCTTATGATTATACAATGGAAGTGACAAATAGATTTAAGGGATTATATCTGACAGAGTACCTGAGAACTATGGACAGAGGTTCACGACATTGTACAGGAGGCAGGAATCAAGACCATCCCCAAGAAAAAGAAATGCAGGAAGGCAAAATGGTTGTCTGAGGAGGCTTTACAAATAGCTGAGAAAAGAAAAGATGCAAAAGGCAAAGGAGAAAAGGAAAGAAATGCCCATTTGAATGTAGAGTTCCAAAGAATGGCAAGGAGAGATAAGAAAGCCTTCCTCAGTGATCAACGCAAAGCAATAGACGAAAACAACAGAATGGGAAAGACTAGAGATCTCTTCAAGAAAATCAGAGATACCAAGGGAACATTTCCTGCAAAGATTGGCACAATAAAGGACAGATATGGTATGGACCTAACAGAAGCAGGAAATATTAAGAAGAGGTGGCAAGAATACACAGAAAAACCATACAG
>SJYC01127136.1:0-12760 GCA_006408675.1 Madoqua kirkii
AAGAGGAACTAAAAAGCCTCTTGATGAAGGTGAAAGAGGAGAGTGAAAAAGTTGGCTTAAAACTCAACATTCAGAAAATGAAGATCATGGCAACCGGTCTCATCACTTCATGGCAAATAGATGCGGAAACAGTGCAAACAGTGACAGACTTTATTTTGGGGGGCTCCAAAATCACTGCAGATAGGGACTTCAGCCTTGTAATTAAACAACGCTTGCTCCTTGGAAGAAAAGCTATGAGCAACCTAGATAGCATATTCAAAAGCAGAGACACTACTTTGCCAACAAACGTCCATCTAGTCAAAGCTATGGTTTTTCCAGTAGTCATATATGGATGTGAGAGTTGGACTATAAAGAAAGCTGAGTGCTGAAGAATTGATGCTTTTGAACTGTGGTGTTTGAGAAGACTCTTGAGAGTCCCTTGGACTGCAAGGAGATCCAACCAGTCTATCCTAAAGAAAATCAGTCCTGAATATTCATTGGAAGGACTGATGTTGAAGCTGAAACGCCAATATTTGGCCATCTGACATGAAGAACTGACTCATTGGAAAAGACTCTGATGCTGGGAAAGACTAAAGTTGGAGAAGAGGACGACAGAGGATGAGATGGTTAGATGGCATCATCGACTCGATGGAGATGAGTTTGAGTAAGTTCCAGGAGTTGGTTATGGACAGGGAAGCCTGGTGTGCTTCAGTCCATGAGGTCAGAGTTGGAAACAACTGAGCAACTGAATTGATTTTTTAAATGTGAAAAAAATTAGAGAAAGCAAGACTTCAACTATAGGGAAAAAACTACTGCAACAGTCAAGCAAGAAATACAGAATTACTGAACTAAGACAATATGAACAGAAAAAAAATAAAGACATGTTAAAGAAACATGATCAACATAATACCCATGTGACAGACTAGAAATTACAAAGAATCAGAAGTGACTTCCCAAGTTTCTGGCCTGGATAATTGAATACATGGCGATGTCAGCTGCTCATATAGAGACAACAGGTGGCTGCTAGAGACAGTGAGTCTACCTTAGATATGTTGGATTTTAAATGTCTGTGGCACGTATTGCCTGGTAATGATGTAAATTGATCACTAGTTCTAAGGAAAGAGATCTGGAAATACAGATTTAGGAAAATTAGTAGTTTGGTAAGTGAACAACACATGGGTATGAGTGAAATGGTTCAGTGAAAATGTTTTGAGGGAGGTAAGCAGCAGGCTGTAAGCAGAACTCTTAAGGCCAGCGCCATTTAAAGAGAAGATGAGAAATGTCCCTCCTAGGTCTCAGTAAGATTTTGACTCCACCAGGACTATGCTCATAGTATCCACAGAGAGAAACAGTTTGTGCTTTGGCGCTTACCTGGATTCACTACATTAATGGTTACCTTCTCAGATTCAACACTCTGGGTTTTTCCCCTCCAGTCCTTCCCCTAATCACTGTAATTAGGCCTCTTTTCCTCCCCTGTAGAAACTAGTTATTCATCTTCAACTTCTGCTCTACTTGGGAGTATCTTCCTACAAGTCCTACATGCTGGTTTGTAGTCTGCCAACCTGCTAAGCTGAACTGCACAAGGTCTTTTTTATATAATAAACATATTATTACATTTGTTGTTCAGTTGCCCAGTAATGTCCAAATCTCTGAGACACTGTGGACTGTAGCACTCCAGGCCTCCCTGTCCCTCACCATCTCCCAAAGTTTATCCAAGTTCATGTTCATTGCATCAGAGATGCCACCCAATCAGCTCATTCTCTGATGCCCTATTCTACCCTCAATCTTTCCCAACATCAGGGACTTCTCCAATGAGTCAGCTTTTTCCATCAGGTGACCAAAATACTGGAGCTTCAGTTTCAGCATCAGCCCTTCCAGTGAGTATTCAGGGTTTATTACTACATAAAACTTATGCAAAATATTGTTACATAAGACTTTGCATAAGATCTAACTTACATAATAAATCCCTTGTCTCATAACTCTTAAAGTTCTGCTCCCCTGACCGAACCATAACTGATACATTCCAACCTCCTATTTCCTAATTCTGACCTCCATACCCCTCATTTTCTGATAAAGAATAGCACAATTTCCACCCTCTCTCTGAATGACTAAAGACCTACTGGAACTACAAGAAGACAATTACCAGAGCAGGTGCCCTGTTTCAAAGGCTCTTCAAGCCAAAGAAGAGTTTCAAAATCATTGTTATTCTGCATACAAGGTGTTAACACCCTCTATATTAATCTTATTTGCCTAACCCACCATTAAATCATTATTATTCTGATACAAGGTGTTAACACCATTTATAGTAATCTTATTTGCCTAACCCACCATCCAGTCAGCCAGCCATTTGTTAATGAGTCAGGCAATGTCTAACACTCAGAATTGTATATAGTAATGTCTAGAACTTAAAGGTAAGTGGCTTTCCTTTTAAAAGGTCAAATCATATAATCAAGAAATCATAATACAATAAAATATGTGCCATATAATTATAGATTGTACAAAGTGCTTATCATTTCCTAAACATCTCTCTCTAAAATGTTTTAATACATTTTCTTAAGTCTTGGATGCTCTCTTTTACATTTTATATCAAATTTATAAGTAGCTAACAAGTATTTTATTAAAAGATGTTCAACATCACAAATAAAGAAATGCAAATTTAAAACAAGGGCATGTCATGTTGCCTATTGAATATAAAAACTATATCCCAGCTCATAAATAGGCACTCTGAGGAGAAAAAAGGATATTATGAAGATAAAAATAAAAAAAACTTAAATAAAATAAATTACTATAAAATATATCAAGACTAAATCAAGAGAAAGTTTGAATAATTCAAACATTAAAGAATTTAAATCAGAAGTTAATCTTTCCATGAAGAAAATGCCAGGTACTGATGTCTTTACAGGCAAGTTTTACAAAAAAAAAGACAAACTGATTTTACATAAACTTCTCACATACAGGAGAAATACTTTTTACTCATTACATGAGGCTAGTGTAACTTTCATACCAAAACTAGACTAGAACAGATTAAGAACTAGTGTACTTATAAACTAATAGCACTTGTGACCCTAAATATTACCCATGTAAATCCAGCAATGTTAAAAAAAAATATATATATATATATATATATATCCTTACCAACTAAGGTTTGTACCAAGAAGGCAAGTTTGGTTTATTAATCAAAAGCAGAGAATGCTAATCCACCACACTAAGGGATTAAAAGAAAAAAAAAATCATTTGCTATCTCAATATGTGTAGAAAAAGTATTAGATAAAATATAATCTAGCATGCTGCAGTCCATGGGGTTGCAATCAGACACAACTTAGCAACCAAACAACAGTAATAAAAATATAATACCTTTTCATGATAAAAACTCAAAATGATAACTTTTCATGATAGGCTCGAAATCTAAGATCAAGTATATGTAAATAGGCTCGAAATCTAAGATCAAGTACATGTAAAAACCATATAACAAACATTTAATATTGAAATTTTGAAAACATTCCCATTAAATATAAGACTGCTTGCAATCATCACTTGTATTCAACATAGAGATCCTAACTACTGCAGAAAACTACTAAAGATCCTAACTACTGCAGAAAACGGAACAAAATAAGATAAAGGGACTGAAAAAGAAGACACAAAACAGTTGTTATTTATAGGAAAACCAAAGGAATCAACAAACTATTAGAATGTGAGAGTTCTAAAAAGTCACAGCCACAAACATATGTATATATAATATATATAAAATAGTCAATTGCATATCTCTTCTCAAGAACAGTTAGAAAATGTCATTTTACAAATTACACCATTTATAATAGCATAAAAAACTATGAAGTATCTAGGAAAAAAATTCTAATAAAGGATATACAGGCCTCTCCCAGAGAAAGTATACAATTATATTGAAAGACACTGAAGAAGTCTTAAATAAATGAAGAAAAATAAAAAGTCACAGCCACAAACATATGTATATATAATATATATAAAATAGTCAATTGCATATCTCTTCTCAAGAACAGTTAGAAAATGTCATTTTACAAATTACACCATTTATAATAGCATAAAAAACTATGAAGTATCTAGGAAAAAAATTCTAATAAAGGATATACAGGCCTTTCCCAGAGAAAGTATACAATTATATTGAAAGACACTGAAGAAGTCTTAAATAAATGAAGAAAATCATGGAAAAGAAGATTCAGTGTTATAAACATGTCTATTCTTCCTAAATTGATCTATGAATTCAATGCAATCCCAAGCAAAATCCTAGAGGAATTTTTCATGAAAATTTAGATCCTAAAATATAAATGGTCTCATTGGTTAAGGACAACATAGCTGTTACTCTGATTGGATACTGACTTTTCATAAAACTTTAATGCAATATGGTACTGGTATAGAAATAAAGACACAGATCAGAAAAGATCAGAAAGAGAAAGCTCAGAAACAGACCTACATACTATATATGAAAATTTAAGACAGACTGGGCTTTAAAGATCAGTGGGTAAAGGACTGATCTTTAATAAAAGGTGCTGGACCAATCAATTGCTCATTGGGGAGAAAATTATATACTTACATCACAACATAAGGAAAGGTCATAATAAAAGAAAGGGACAAAATGTTAAACAATAGAGAGGAAATGTTTTGATGACTTCAGGATAGGGAAGGACTTATTGAACACAAATAGCACTAATCATAAAAGAAAATATTGATAAATTCAATAATGCTGAAATTAAGAATTCTGTTCAACAAAAGATCCAATATAGAGTTAAAAAAAAAAAAGCTAAAAACTCTTAGATGTTTGCAGCACATAAAATGACAAAAGATCAGTATAGGAGATAAATAAATCTTACAAATCAATTTGAAATCCAATGCACAAGTGGGCAAAGACACAAATAGGCATTTTACCATGAAAAAGTATATGAAAGGATGCTCAAAGCCATTAACAGTGAGAGAAATGCACATTAAGGCCACAGGCAAATATTCAAATTTCCTATATTTATGAACCTTGAAAGATAATGAGGGAACCAAACAGAAATGGGGATACAGAAGACTCATTAGGAAGATTCATCCACTGATAGCAAGATATAAACTGGTATAACCACTTTGAAAACATTCGATATTTCTCAAAAAAAGCTGAGTATATGTAACTCCATGACCCAGCAATTCTACCCTTGTGTCAGTACTTTGAAACAATGGTTCTCACATATTAGTATGCATCAGAACTCTTTGAGAACCACTGCTATAAAACAAATTCTTATACTTACTCATCAGGACACACAAAGAATACTAATGATGTACTGCCTTAATAGCTAAAAAAAAAAAAAAAGAAATCCAATATCCTTTAACAATAGAATGAATGCACTGTGGCATAATCAAACAATGAGATATTTATCTGTAAAAACAAGATGAGATCATGAGTGGACATTTCTAATTACTCTTTAAACTGTACATGTATATTTTGTATACTCAACAGTACATATATTTTGTCATTAAATCTTTTAAGTTTCACTTCTATCACCTACTGGCCATCTTTCTATTGTCTGGCCCAACACAGATATGTCACCATGCCTCAGGACTTGAATAAAAGGGGTAGTTATTGGATCTTCTCTCTTCCCGGATGGCTCAGCAGGTAAAGAAGACACCTACAATGCAGGAGACACAGGAGACACGGGTTCGACCCCTGGGTCAGGAAGATCCTCTGGAGAAGGAAATGGCAACCCGCTCCAGTATTCTTGCCTGGAAGATACCATGGACGGAGGAGCAGAGCGGCTTCAGCCTATGGGGTCGCAGAAGAGTCAGACACAACTTAGCAACTAAACAACAACTGGATCTCCTCTACTGACTTTAACATACACATCTTACCACCCGCCTCCTAGATACCATGGACGGAGGAGCAGAGCGGCTTCAGCCTATGGGGTCGCAGAAGAGTCAGACACAACTTAGCAACTAAACAACAACTGGATCTCCTCTACTGACTTTAACATACACATCTTACCACCCGCCTCCTTCCCAATCGTTCAACCATTTCTCAAGATATTTTACATTCCCTCAAGTTCCTGATCACTGTTTCATGACTATACACCTCACAATCAACAATCAGAACTGGATACAAGGCTCCACATGTGGTCTGCCAGACAATGTATTAAAAACTCTCTCTGGCTAGCAGAGAAAGTATAGTATATTCTCATTGATATAACCTTAAAAAAAAGTTTTTTGCAACTATATCATACTAGTTACTCTTACTGACTTTATCTTATCTACTAAAATTCTGAGTAATTTTTCATATATGATGTCGAAGATACACCTTAGAAAATTGCCCTTTTGGGACGAAAAGAATGGACTTCAAATTTTTATTTTAGATTCAGCCCTTATAACTTCTTAAGATAGACTGACGTTTATTCCATTATCCATTCTCTAAGGACTTCTCCATATTTTACATTCTTCATAAACTGAATGAGTCATCAATGATATTCAAGGGCAAGGACAAAGACCTGAGGCATAGCACTAGAAGTCTTCCAAATGTATCCATTAATGTATCCATTAGTGAACTCTTCCAAATGTATCCATTAATGAACTATCTGGATGTAACCCTTCAGCTGGTTAATAATCCTCCCGCATATTTCCCTATCTTCCCACAAGGATATTAAGGAAAACTATTATAAAATATATCACTAGACCCTAAAGGAACTGAATATCTAACTCTGTCTTGTCTTTCAGCCTATTAACACTGTTATAACAGTACTGCTGTCCCGTTGGACATGATAAGGACCCCTCCTGAGGATGACAGAATAGGGAAATGGAAGAAAGTTGTTTCACAATGACTTCATGGACTGCCATTCCTGCCCCGAGCTGCCTATTGCCAGACTTCTTTTAACTGAAAGAAAAATAAACTATTTTGAATACAGAAAAAAGTGGGGCAGAGGTATTGCGCCAATGGATTGAAGTGATCCTAAAACCAAGAATTCAAGCCTGGAGAGAATGAAACAAGCCAAACTACACAGTATTTTTTTTTTCCAAACAAATTTAATTCTGTTCCAGCCCCAAAGAAGGGGAAGAACCTAAATTTTAAAATAAAAATAAAATAAAAATTGCTTAAAAACTAAGTCATTAAAAAATTAAGCCCCCTCCCTTAGCAATAAATACTGAAATGATATATACACATGAGGCTCAGAAAGGAGGCAAGAAGGGGAACCCTGGGGACTCTATCCCACGGCAAGGTCCCAACCCTTCTACCAATTCCACGCTCTTTGCCAAAACACAGAAGAGCGAGCAAAGAGGCAGGAGAGATATACCACGAACATGTGTGGCCCCAGAGAGAGCTGAAACATAATACAAGACACGAGGGCAGAGGAAGGAAAGCTGTCATCTAAAACATCCCCCCAGTTCCAGGTGCGTTACAAGAAGAGGCGGACGGAGCTGCCGAGTGCCCTTGAGCGTGTCTCCTTGCCTCCACTCTCTCTTCAGCAAGCAGCCCAAGGAGGGTCACTCACACTGCGGCCCGACGCCACCGTGGCGGCAGCCTGGCTGCTGGAGCCCTGAGGCTTCCCGTTCACCACCAGCAGGAGGGGCGTCTCCACACGGACGCTGGGAAAGGAAAAGTCCTGGCAAAGACAATATACAGAAACTACTTACAGATCCTAAGACGGAAGAAACTCCTGCACAGGGATATACCGTATTGACTTTCTTCCCCTCCTTTCTACTTTCTTCAGCAGATACACCCCTTACCTCCATCTCACATTAAACAAACCTGAGCTTACAAAAGGAATGCAATTTTCCCAAAGTTTTCAATCTTCAAAAGGAATATCTGGGGCAGGTAGATTGCCAGTACTGTTATTACAAGAAAGGGACAAGTGGATATACGTACATATATAACTGATAACACTTTGCTGTACACCCAAAACTAACACAACATTGTAAATCAACTATACGCCAATAAAAATTAAAAAAAAAAAAAAGTGGGGACAATTCTCTAATTCAAAGTGGACAATATCCTGGCAATGCCCAACAAAAAGAATCCCATTGGCTCTACAAAATCTCCCCTTCCCACAGTGTTTATCAACAATTATAACTAAATACATACAGTGGGCAATCCAGAGCCAATGGAAAGTCTGAGGAACTCTTAGATGAAGTGTTTGTTAGGCTATAAATTAATCTGCCAAATATAGATTGACTTCTCCTTTTATATAGGGAGGAATTAACAGAAGGTAGGTTTTAAACATTCTCCTAATAACAGAAGATATCAGCTCACTTTATCAGTTCAAATGTACTTTAAGTTGTAAAACATGTTGCTAAAAGATCTTTATCCAAAATATACTATTCCACTTGGAGTGTAAAGGAGGTTCTTTTTAAGTCAAAGTAAAGAGAGTCTCAAAAAGCAATTTTTTGAAACATCCTAACAGGAACATGAGTAACTGACCCCTCCAAAAAAATTTATAAAGGATTATAGTCAATAAACATATTAATATAATTTTCAACCTCACCAATAATCAAGAAACCAAAGCCAAAGAATACTGATGCTATCATCCTCTTCATGAAAAATCAGCAAATAGTTCAAAGATTTCTACACAGAATTGCAAACAAATACAACTACATTCACTGTTGGTTATTAACTGGTAGAACCTTCCAAAAACTAGTTTGCAGTATATATCAAAAGTCATAAACTGCATAAGCTTTGAAACTAAGATTTTACCTTAGAAACTCACTTTATTTCTTTAGTCAATTAATTAAATTTATGTAATAATCACGGATATGGGCAGATAAAAATATTTACTATGGTACTTTTAGAATAAAGAAAAATTGTAAGGAATCTAGATCTGGGATGAGCAAAATTTTTTGTAAAAAGTCAAATAGTAAATATTTTAGGTTTTGTGGGTCATATAGTCTCTGTCCCAACACTGACACTACAGTGTAAAAGCAGCCACATGCATGCTCAGTTGTGTCTGACTCTGTGACCCCACAGACTGTAGCCCGCCAGGCTCCTCTGTCCATGGGACTTCCCCTGGCAAGAATACTGGAGTGGGTTGCCATGCCCTCCTCAAGGGAATCTTCCAAACTCAGGGATTAAACTGAAACTCCTCCACCTCCTGCATCGGCACGAAGGTTCTTTATCACTGAGCCACTTAGGAAACCCCCAAAGTAGCCACAGATAACAGTAAACAAATGAGCATACTTTGTTTCAAAAGAATTTAATTACAAACACTGTTAATTTTAATTTCCCATAATTTTCACATACCATAAATTATTATTCTTTCCATTGTTTTTATTTAAACATACAGGAATCATTTTGGGCTCACAAGTCATATAGAAACAGGCAATGAGCCAGATTTGGTTAATCACCATAATTTGCTGACCCTAGATCTAAATGGTTTGAAAAAATGGTTAAACACCTGCTCTTGTAGAGTTTTATGAGGATTAAATGAGCCAGCGCAGGCAGAAACACAGTGTCTAGAGTCAGTTAAGTGTTCGGTAAATTTTTATTATCCTCATCATCATCAGCTCCTCTGTCTTAACTCAAAACAAAGTTGTAGAATATGGAAAGCCAAAGGAGATGTTCACAAACATCTGCATACAATATTCCACTCATAATTTAAAATATACACACAAATGTGTGTATATTTTTATGAAAAGAATAGTCTATAGGTTTACATATCAAACTGTTAACAGCAATCATATGTGAATGAGAATATCTCCGTCTATTTTTAAAATTTTATTTTTACTGAAATAATTGCATATAATATTATATAAGTTGAAGGTATACAATACAGTGTGTTAATTTGATACATTTATATATTGCAATGTGATTACCACCACTGTGTTAGCTAACACTTCTATCACATCACATAATTACCATTTCTTTTTCATGGTGGGAACAATTAAGATCTAGTCTCTTGGCAACTTTGATGTTTATAATGCCATATTGTTGTCTATAATCACTATGGTGTGCATTAGGTCTCCAGGACTTATTTATCTACTGGTTGCAAGTTTGTATCCTTAAACAAAACCTCCCCCATTCCACCATCTACTGTTCTCACAAGTTCAGGATTTTTAGATTTCACATATAGTATCATACGACTGTGTTAGCTAACACTTCTATCACATCACATAATTACCATTTCTTTTTCATGGTGGGAACAATTAAGATCTAGTCTCTTGGCAACTTTGATGTTTATAATGCCATATTGTTGTCTATAATCACTATGGTGTGCATTAGGTCTCCAGGACTTATTTATCTACTGGTTGCAAGTTTGTATCCTTAAACAAAACCTCCCCCATTCCACCATCTACTGTTCTCACAAGTTCAGGATTTTTAGATTTCACATATAGTATCATACGTATTTTTCTTTGCTCTGTTCAGTCCATTTTTTAATTTCTCTTTGTTTACCAGTAGTTTTTTAGTAAAGAAAAACCAAAAAAATATAATAATAATCTAGCTTTTAGTAAAATATAATTTTATATATATATATATGTGTGTGTGTGTATGTATAGATATAGGATATCATACAACACATACACCATATATATGCATTACCTTACATATATATTTTTTATAAGAGGTAAACTTGGTCCCACTTTGAAAGCCTATGAGCTGAGAAAGAATTCTAGCCATCACTCACCTTTCCCTTGTGCTGAATTCGGTGAAGACGAAGGTTAGGCTCAGGGATGGCTACAGAGTCCCCAATGAGTACTCCCCAGCTCTGCACCATATTATACACCATAACTGCATAGCAGGTCCATCTGAATCTACCAGGCCAAATGTACTGCCAGGTTAAGATGGGTTAAAAGGGATGAGGGAGAAAAAAAAGAAGTGAGCAGCAAAGCAAAGCATAATAATACCAGCAAAATAAACAAATGCTTTCATAGTTACTTCCTTAGAAATCCTAAGGCAGGTACCATCATTCACTATGTACACCTGAGGGCTCATTTGTCTTAGATATGTATCTTTAAAAAATATCCATAAGACTCATCAATCTCTCACTTTCCCAAGAACCTGGGAAACATGCACACTGAAGCCTTCAGTAAATATTAATAATGAATTAGCTCAAAATGTAACAGCAGAACAGTATTCCTGCTCTACCAATTTAACTATCACAATATCAAACTCTCTAACCATCACTGGCAATTTACTTAATTCCACAAACTTTCACTGAATACCTATCAGGTGTCAGCCACTGTGCTTAGCAATAAGATATCAATCCAGCTACAAGTGACTTTATTAGTCTAGTGGATGTCAGGCAATTAAACCATCACTTACAAAATTACAACTGCAAAAGGTTGCAGAATAGCTCTTTCCTTGTGCTGAATTCAGTGAAGCCAAAGGTTAGGCTGTGGGGACCCAGAGGAGAAATGTCTTAATCAATGGAAAGCCAAGAAGGCTTCCATTTAGATGAGACCCTCAAACTGAATCTTAAGGAATGAAAAACTACTTGGGTTAAAACAGGAAAATAAATCCTCAGTGGAAATAAAAAACCTCTACAGGGAAGGGAATAGGGCTTGACAAGAAAGGAACATGAGAAAACTTCCTGAAGTGGTGGTATTGTTCTCTATAGGCATCTGGGTTATATGAGAATATCCATTTGTCAAAACTTAGGAATGTACACTAAGATTTTCACATCTCATTGTATGTAAATTTTACATAAAGAAGAAGACTATAAAGAAATACTGAATTCTAGTTAATTATTGCATGCTGAATACATACTAATGTCTGCAATTACTTTGAAATGCACCAAAAATAAGAGATCAACAGATGAATAAGGGAATAGACAGATATGTGATAAACTAAGTATAATAAAATATGAATAGTAGAATGTAAGTACACAAAAATAAAATTCTTTCAATTTTGCTGTATGTTTGAAATTTTTATAATAGAATGTTGGGGGGAAAATGTAATCTATATCAAGAAGCAGCAAAAAGATTATCCAGGTACAATAATTGTGTGTAAAGACACAGAGACATGAAAATAGCTGTTCTGAAACCTACAAAATAATCCTAAGGTTGGAATAAAATGTACAAGAGGAAAAATGACAGAAAAGAGTAGACAGGGAAAAAAATCATTAAGGGTTTTGTGTATTAAACTAAGGAGTTAAAACTTCATCCCAAAAGTTACACAATCAGTAAGAGATTTTAAATAAGAAACAGCAATGGTCAAATCTGTATCTGGGGCATATTTCTCCGCACTGTGGAACACCGGAGGAAAAACAGGGAATAAGACTTGTCTGGAGGAGTGCTGAGGCTGAATTAAATTAGTAGACACAAAGAAGTAGGGACTAAAAGGTATATCTATTGGTCTTGGTGAATGCTTCAAGGCAAGAGAATGGAGAAATTAGAAGTCTTAAGTGACTGACTAGAGGTGATACCATTGATTGACAAAGAATTAAACTGACCAAGAGAGATGACATAAGTAATTTTGAAGATAATGAGTTAGAGATTTTATCAAAGCCCAGAAGCAGCTGAATACAGGAATCCAAAACTTGGAATTGAGGCTTGGGCTGGAGCTAGACCTATGAGCATAGAGGAGGCAGCCAAAGCCTTGGGTTTATATGACATCATCAAATGAGACGATCCACAAGTGAGACAGTGAGGAATCAGTGCTCATGCTCACTTGGCACACTCGAATTCACAGCAAACACTGCACTCAAGCACAGCATCCTCTCCTGGTGAAAAAGCCTCAGAATCCTTCTAAACAGTAAGTCATGCAGCCACTGCCAAGTGATCAAAGTTGGCACTTATTTGCCATCTTGGTAGAGAAAGGAACGGAGAAGACAATGGCACCCCATACCAGTACTCCTGC
>SJYC01127137.1:0-17129 GCA_006408675.1 Madoqua kirkii
GTTTATAATGCCATATTGTTGTCTATAATCACTATGGTGTGCATTAGGTCTCCAGGACTTATTTATCTACTGGTTGCAAGTTTGTATCCTTAAACAAAACCTCCCCCATTCCACCATCTACTGTTCTCACAAGTTCAGGATTTTTAGATTTCACATATAGTATCATACGTATTTTTCTTTGCTCTGTTCAGTCCATTTTTTAATTTCTCTTTGTTTACCAGTAGTTTTTTAGTAAAGAAAAACCAAAAAAATATAATAATAATCTAGCTTTTAGTAAAATATAATTTTATATATATATATATGTGTGTGTGTGTATGTATAGATATAGGATATCATACAACACATACACCATATATATGCATTACCTTACATATATATTTTTTATAAGAGGTAAACTTGGTCCCACTTTGAAAGCCTATGAGCTGAGAAAGAATTCTAGCCATCACTCACCTTTCCCTTGTGCTGAATTCGGTGAAGATGAAGGTTAGGCTCAGGGATGGCTACAGAGTCCCCAATGAGTACTCCCCAGCTCTGCACCATATTATACACCATAACTGCATAGCAAGGTCCATCTGAATCTACCAGGCCAAATGTACTGCCAGGTTAAGATGGGTTAAAAGGGATGAGGGAGAAAAAAAAGAAGTGAGCAGCAAAGCAAAGCATAATAATACCAGCAAAATAAACAAATGCTTTCATAGTTACTTCCTTAGAAATCCTAAGGCAGGTACCATCATTCACTATGTACACCTGAGGGCTCATTTGTCTTAGATATGTATCTTTAAAAAATATCCATAAGACTCATCAATCTCTCACTTTCCCAAGAACCTGGGAAACATGCACACTGAAGCCTTCAGTAAATATTAATAATGAATTAGCTCAAAATGTAACAGCAGAACAGTATTCCTGCTCTACCAATTTAACTATCACAATATCAAACTCTCTAACCATCACTGGCAATTTACTTAATTCCACAAACTTTCACTGAATACCTATCAGGTGTCAGCCACTGTGCTTAGCAATAAGATATCAATCCAGCTACAAGTGACTTTATTAGTCTAGTGGATGTCAGGCAATTAAACCATCACTTACAAAATTACAACTGCAAAAGGTTGCAGAATAGCTCTTTCCTTGTGCTGAATTCAGTGAAGCCAAAGGTTAGGCTGTGGGGACCCAGAGGAGAAATGTCTTAATCAATGGAAAGCCAAGAAGGCTTCCATTTAGATGAGACCCTCAAACTGAATCTTAAGGAATGAAAAACTACTTGGGTTAAAACAGGAAAATAAATCCTCAGTGGAAATAAAAAACCTCTACAGGGAAGGGAATAGGGCTTGACAAGAAAGGAACATGAGAAAACTTCCTGAAGTGGTGGTATTGTTCTCTATAGGCATCTGGGTTATATGAGAATATCCATTTGTCAAAACTTAGGAATGTACACTAAGATTTTCATATCTCATTGTATGTAAATTTTACATAAAGAAGAAGACTATAAAGAAATACTGAATTCTAGTTAATTATTGCATGCTGAATACATACTAATGTCTGCAATTACTTTGAAATGCACCAAAAATAAGAGATCAACAGATGAATAAGGGAATAGACAGATATGTGATAAACTAAGTATAATAAAATATGAATAGTAGAATGTAAGTACACAAAAATAAAATTCTTTCAATTTTGCTGTATGTTTGAAATTTTTATAATAGAATGTTGGGGGGAAAATGTAATCTATATCAAGAAGCAGCAAAAAGATTATCCAGGTACAATAATTGTGTGTAAAGACACAGAGACATGAAAATAGCTGTTCTGAAACCTACAAAATAATCCTAAGGTTGGAATAAAATGTACAAGAGGAAAAATGACAGAAAAGAGTAGACAGGGAAAAAAATCATTAAGGGTTTTGTGTATTAAACTAAGGAGTTAAAACTTCATCCCAAAAGTTACACAATCAGTAAGAGATTTTAAATAAGAAACAGCAATGGTCAAATCTGTATCTGGGGCATATTTCTCCGCACTGTGGAACACCGGAGGAAAAACAGGGAATAAGACTTGTCTGGAGGAGTGCTGAGGCTGAATTAAATTAGTAGACACAAAGAAGTAGGGACTAAAAGGTATATCTATTGGTCTTGGTGAATGCTTCAAGGCAAGAGAATGGAGAAATTAGAAGTCTTAAGTGACTGACTAGAGGTGATACCATTGATTGACAAAGAATTAAACTGACCAAGAGAGATGACATAAGTAATTTTGAAGATAATGAGTTAGAGATTTTATCAAAGCCCAGAAGCAGCTGAATACAGGAATCCAAAACTTGGAATTGAGGCTTGGGCTGGAGCTAGACCTATGAGCATAGAGGAGGCAGCCAAAGCCTTGGGTTTATATGACATCATCAAATGAGACGATCCACAAGTGAGACAGTGAGGAATCAGTGCTCATGCTCACTTGGCACACTCGAATTCACAGCAAACACTGCACTCAAGCACAGCATCCTCTCCTGGTGAAAAAGCCTCAGAATCCTTCTAAACAGTAAGTCATGCAGCCACTGCCAAGTGATCAAAGTTGGCACTTATTTGCCATCTTGGTAGAGAAAGGAACGGAGAAGACAATGGCACCCCATACCAGTACTCCTGCCTGGAAAATCCCATGGAGGGAGGAGCCTGGAAGGCCGCAGTCCATGGGGTCGCTGAGGGTCCGATATGACAGCGACTTCACTTTCACTTTTCACTTTCATGCATTGGAATAGGAAATGGCAACCCACTCCAGTGTTCTTGCCTGGAGAATCTCAGGGACAGGGGAGCCTGGTGGGCTGCCGTCTATGGGGTGGCACAGAGTCGGACACGACTGAAGCGACTTAGCAGCAGCAGAGAAAGGAAAGAAACAAAAAGTTTCTACCTCCAACTTAACATTTAGAAACAAGGCAGAAAAAGAGAAACCAAAGAGTAGCAAAATATTTGTTCCAGAGCCCCTAAACCTACCTTTGTTTATACTTCTTCCCCATTCCTCTTAACTCTAAGGTCTGATCTAGTAACTAAACTTTTCTCATCTTCCTGTTCTTCAGTTCTTCAAATACATACACCACGAGAAAGCCATGGAGGAAAATCAGGTATACAGTAGGAGCTGTATTTTAGTTTGAATGAAGCAGAAGGAATTTGAAAGAGAAGTCAGAATGCTGTGGAGCCATGTAGTAGAAGCTACTGGGTCAAACACTGGTGATCCCAGAAACAAAAAACTTTCAACACAAAACAGAAAAAGGAAACCAGTCAATCAGGGATTGGGAAGTGAGCAAAGGACCAAGGAATGATGGCACTGACTGAACCCTCATTTTTCAAAAGTTAAAATTTTCTAAATGAATATTCTTAACTCATTTCCTCTGCTCAGCTGTAAGAACCGTTCATTCGGGTGTGTTATAGTTTTTTTTTTTAACACTACAACACATATAGCAGATGCTCAATGAATATTTGTTGAATAACAGCTGAGAGAATCTCTCCAACAGGCCTTAAATTCAAACTCAAAGCTCACCTTCCAGAACTGCTTAGGCATACCTAAGTCCACACAGGATTTAGAATTCTTTCTCCTTTTACTTCTATGATCATGAAAACACAAAGAGGTAGGAGAATTTTAAGGTTTCCATCTTATAAAAAGATTTCCTATTTTATTAAAAAAAATGTAGCTGTCAGATTTCAGCTTCAGATGTAAGAGTCGACAGAACACCAAACTCAGAGAAAAACTGGGGGGTAACGGCATCTACAGAGAGACTGTCAGACATGACTTAGACAATACAGTGTCTCTTGGGACAGTCACAGGAGGGAAAGGGAACTCACTGATCTCTGGCCACTAACAATTACCTTCAAGTTTCAGAGAAAGGCTAGGAAATGAGAGCAACTAGTTTAAAAGGATGAGAAAGAGAAAAGGCGAGAGAAACTCACAAGGGGACTTTCTCCTCCGTGGTAAGGCTGAACACCACCTTTCCCAGGACCACAGCTCCACTATTTACTCCGGGGTGCAGAGCACTCAGGGGTTTGCGCTCCAGAGTCACCTTCTGCCCCGAGGCCGACTGGTAGCGCCCATCTCCACAAGGGCCCAGGTGGGCTGGGCGCAAGTTTCCCAGCATGCTCTGCAACTTTTTGGCCTTCACCTTTCCCTGCAAAGGAAAAGGAAACAGGTAAGAAGCTGGAAACTAATCACTCTCCTTTAGAGTCCAGTCCTTTCCACCACCTACCCACTTCTATAGGGTCACGACTACCGAGGCCTACTATTTTATTGACCCACGGCAGAATAAAAGAGTAGGATTCAGTCTTCAGATGTCTTTACCTTGCTCTCAAGGAGGCTGGTTAATCTAGTCAGGAAATCCAGGAGCTGTTGCTCTCGTTGCCAGGGCTCTGGCCAGGCAGGGTCCAGTGCTGCAGCCCGAGAGAAGCCCTCCAGAGCCTCACCATAATTCTCCTCATATTTATGCAACTGCACAAGAAGCAACAAAAACCCTCCCAGTTAAAGTATGTTTAACACAAACTATGCAGAAGTGGGCTAGCACAGTGGGCTAGGAATCTTGAGAAATAAACTGTTTTCCTGCTCCCAACTGTTCTCCTACTCTACAAGCATTCCCAGTTTTTTTCCTGTTCTACAAATGAACTGCATGAAGCGCTGGTAATACCTTACATCCTTTTTCCTGGCCAAGGTGATCACAACCTCAAAGGTGAAATCATTTCAAAGAAGCTAACTTCCAAACTCTAAAACAGTTAAGTTGCATATATTGGGTGATTCTATTTTATGTTTATAATGAACATTTTAGGAAAGTCTTGTAAACTGTGGCCCCCATCCTCTATTCACCCTCCCACCAACTCAGCCCCCTTTCCCTTCCCTCTGGATACTTCAGTCAAGCTAAGCAAGCTTTTCCCAAAATAATTTAGCTTTCCTCCACCAGTTAGTACCCAACTTTGTCTCTATGAGTACCGTTATCCTCACAGGCTAAGACCTAGATAGCTTATGTATTTGACGTTCAGATGACCACTCCCCAATATAAATGATAATTTCTTTTTGTTTTTACCGTTGCCCTGTTCAAATGAAGATCAGGATTGCTGGAAGCTGTCCTGTCAACCTTCTCCTAAAGTGGAATAAGAAGACCATCAGTGGCTCTTGTCTCAGTCTTAAGGATGGCCATATACAACATGTCCTAAACCTCATCTCCTTGGAATAATTTAAGTTTTTGCTTGTCAGACTGTTTCCTATACCCACACTATCATACAGTAAATGTTTGTGTGGAACATATTACACAGTCCCTGAAACCTCAAGGATGTAAGGGCTTTGTATATGCATGGAACTATAAAATATGATTACAATTTACCCATGTAATAGTATAAAGATAGAAGTAATATGTGACTAACATCTGATAAAAAACTTTAATTAATGAGATGCTAATATAAATGAAGAAAACAAATGATGCTGATTTAACACATTTCCTCTGCCCATGAGTCCAGCTTCAGACACAAACAGAATCATGTTACTACATCTAAGCCACCTTAAAACACACAGAGAAAGCCAAATTCTGATTCGCTAATTTAAATAGATGGCCAGGAACCATACGACAGAATAGACAAACGTTATCTGCAGCTATCTTCGTGGCTATGATCACTTTATTTTTTAATTCTATTCACTGCCTGGCACACTGCAAAAGCACAAACAACATGAATTAAAATTATTTAAATGACTGGTTCAAATATGTTTAAAAATGCAGGTCTGATGAAGAAATTAAGAGTTGAAAGCAATTATGTAGCAGAAGCCAAATATAAATTTTAAACGAGTACATCACATTATACCTTAAAATGTAAGCAGTTACCAGATTAAGAAATCAGAGTAAAACAAAATACTTCTGTCTAAAAAGTTCCCTGATTGAATAAAAACCAAACCTGCTGACTACACAGGTTGGGTTGAGTTAAATGCCACTGTTAAGGCTACAGTGAGAAGCACAGTGTGTGCGTGAGGAAGTCGTCTCTGTCATTTTTAAAAAGCCATCTTATTACTGCATGTTCCTCCGTCATGAGTGTGAGTCCTGCCAGGTGAGCTGTAGTCATCAGCACAGAGGCAAGAGAAAGAGCCTGGTATACACATCTGTCCCCACAGCTTCTGGGTATGGCTGCACCGGAGTAGACCAGGGTAAAGCCAAACAAATAGTATGAGAAATGTGCTTTTTAAGAAACTAACTTATTTGAGTTAAGATATTTTTGAAATACAAAAATTGGTTGTATATTTTAAAGCTATAATTCTTGGAGACATTCTGTGATTAAAAATTTGACTGTGCTTATTAAAAATGGTTATGTTTCAGAATTCAGTTTGGTGAAAAATAAAGTTTCTGAGGGATGGTAAAAAAAAAAAAAAGAAGGAAAAAGAACAGTCCCTAAACTGCAAACATGAATATAAGGTAGCTATATTCCTTATTCTGCCACTCAGAGCAAAATAAATAAGTTAAAAAGTCAGTCTCTATGTCAAGAGAAAACAAAAGGAGGTGAATACGAAGTCTAAATAAAAAGCACTCAGGAGGCCAATGTAAACTTTGTTAACAGTGAGCAGTCATGCACTCAAAGCCTGAAGGAAACCCCCCTACAAGTGGATATTAATATAAACAGCCTGAAAACCTAAAGCAAAGCATAAGCTTCAGTGAATTAATCCCTAGGATATAATGTAGAATGGACTACATGCTATTTTCTATTTCAGCCTGTGGGAAATCCAGATTCATACTATTTAATGGTTAACCTGGGGATACTGCTTAATTTATACTTAAGTAGCAGAGTTCTAATTTTTTTTTAATGTGTATTATATTAATAAACATTATTTTTAACATATACTTTTTTCTCCATTCAAAAAGATGAACATATTGGGATGGGCTCTGTGATTTGGTTACACAAGCCTATATAAGAACTCTAGACAGCTCAAATAGCTACCTCGCACTGAGGCACACACTGCAAGCAATTGCTAATACTCAAGTTATAGGAAGAAATACCTCACCTCTGCAGGAGGGGCTTCATAAAACCACACCCATCAGATGCCAGCAAACACTGCCCATGCTGCTTGCTAAAACACCACAAAGAAGACTAAACAACATTTTTGCATCTGTTGCTGCCTCTACATATCCAGCCTGGGTGACCATAAATACTTACTGCTTGGGCATAAGCACTGAGGGCTTGCTGGGAGATCTTAGGGTTCTGGCCAGTATTGAAGTAAAGAGAAAGGTAGGCATTTCCCAGAATATCTGAAAGAGAAACACAGATTTCTGGTACTGCATGTAAGGAGCTTAAAGTCACCACTCTATCCTAACAAGTAAAAAGCTGAACAGACTAAAAAATCCACAACTCCTCTTGGATGCATAATAAAGGGGACAATAGGGGTAAACCACTGCTTGAAAATTAGACAGACAGAGCTGAAAATAGGGAGTTATCACTTAGCAGAAACTCAGGAGCTACCACAGCAAGAGTGGTGGGCTAGGAAAACCTAAACTGAAATTGAATTCTGGAGCCTCATTGTGGACAAACCTGGGAGTTAAAAACTCCAGGGGTACCAGTCGTAAGAGACCCCCAACAATATTCTAAGATTTACCTCCAAGAACTCAACCAGATTCCCATAGCAAATATCAAAGAATACCCTTGTAATTCTAGCAGAGGGAGGGGACAAAGAAACTTTTTGAAATATGCCAAAGCACGCCATTTTTGTTGTTGTTGTTTGAGTGGGTTTTTTTGGCCACACTACGTGGCTTGAGGGATCTCAGTTCCCCAATAGGGACTGAACCTGGGCTACAGCGGTAAAAGCCCGGGATCCTAACCGCTAGGCAACCAGGGAACTCTGAACACTCCATTCTTAACAAGTACCCCCAGGAGAAACTAGTTAACCAGAGCCTAACCTGCTAAGGTATTATCAGAAGGTAACTGACCTAAAAGGGAAATATCCAACTCCAACCAACTCTAGCCATCCTGTGCCTCCTAAGCGGGGCTGGAAAAGCAGAGAAAAAACTGAGAAACACAGTGATGGATCATCTCAGAGTCCAAGTGCTAAGTATAACTATTTTGGTCACCCTCAAAAGTCTGTATGAAAGGCCCCACATCTGAAACAAACCAGTGATGACACTATACTCAAGAGTATACCCAAAATTCCTCTGGGATAAAGAGGCAAACATGAACCCAAAGGAAACAACTGGAGATTGCCCAAAAGCCCCGCTTTGCTTTTAGGGAAACATAAGCCTCCTCTCTTCAATGAAAAGGTCCAAGAGGCACTAGAACAGTGGTTCGTCAAAATACCTTCTGGGCTCCTTCAAAGCAAAGATGCCCTGGCTTCACACTTAAGAGTCAGACTCAACAGATGGGCTCCAGATGATCCTGGTGTGCAGCCACGGTTGAGAACCACTGCTCTAGAAACCTGCTGGAGGTCTTTTGAAAGCACTCACACCAGGAGCGGCCATCAAGGACGTCCATCTGCACGGCCAACTTAGCCTGTCGGACACTGTCCATGACGTGGCGAGAATGCTCGTCTCCGGAGTCAGTCCGCAGCTGGCGAAGCACCATTGACAGGTTTTGAAGGGAGACTTTGTTCTTGCACTACAAATGGAGAAGCCATATACTTAACCTTCATGGTTCTATTTCTCCTTTCCAGATCTATTTTATTTCAGGCTTCTAATTTTTCATCTTAACTCTTACTGCCACCTGTGTCTAAGACTCCCATCTACAAGGATCAACTTGGTTACTTTTCTTCACTTCTCATCTACCTCTGAACCTGGTCCCATCATCTTCTTCCTCATCCACGTCTGCTCCCCTATCCTTTCTCCCCTCTTCTGATTCTGTTCTCCTAGTTCCCATGGACCTCTACTCTGGATTCACGGCCTAGGGAAACTCACAAAACCAGAGAAATGCCATCCTCCCCATCTGTGTTTTCTGAAGGCACAGTGGGCAGCTCACATGGGTGAGGGCTCCTGAGAAGCAGGTGTGGGCAGCTGCAACATCCCCTTTCTTCCAGTACACCTCACCCAGCTGGTTCCAGGCTTCTACCAGCTTGGGCTCCAGCTTCACAGCCTTTGACAGAAGCTCCTCAGCCTTAGGGCTATAGTCAGGAGTCACATTCAGGGCTTTCCCGGTCAGCATCAGAACGTGGGCATTGCCCTGGACAGAACCTAGGAGGAGGGAAAAAGATAAAGGAAACCCAGACAGTTTTACAGGTGAGACCAGGGTACTTTCAAGGAATCACCCTATGCAAGTTCTAGCAATCAAATAATTAAGGAAAATCTTCATGAACAAACAATTTATTGAAAACCTATTATGTCAGAAAACAAGGTAACAAAGAAAGCATTATCTCTACCTTTGAGGGGCTTATAATCTAGTGGAGAGGACAATGTCTATCCATGGAAAATTAAAACACAGTGAAAAAGAACATACAACATACACCCAGTGAATGGACTTTACAAAGTGAAAGGGAGAAAAGACAAGACACTCCAGGGAGAAAAATGATGTAAACAAAGAAGCAGAAAGGAGAAATACATGTGGCATGTTCATGGGAGGATGGATGGTTCACCCTGAATGAAACAAAAGGCTCCTCTGTAAGTAGGTAATCAGAGCTAAGAGTAGAGGGAAAAAAGTCACACAATGAAGACCTGAATAACAAAGGACTGGTTTAGTCCTCAACCAGTCAAGAGTAGGAATCTTTGAAGATACTTGAGCAAAGAGGCAGACGAGAGATGAGATTAAATTCACGAAGCAATTATTTAGAAAGATTATGGCCACATAATAAGTAGATTTGAAAGTAAAAGAAATTAAGAGGCAGAAAGGTCAGTTAAGAAGATTACTGCAACAGTAATCAAGCAATAAGTATGCTCTTTTTCATTTTATAGCATTTGGAAATGGAGTTTAGGGAACAGAAAGGCTGCCATCCTGCACAGACACCCTTAGAAGAAACATTCTGTTGTACTAACTTGTAGCAGCCACAAACAGGATATCAAAAAGTCTACAGAGAGAGCAAAGCTCCATCTCATTTCAATGAGGAACAGCGGGTTATGTGTTCTTTTGGGACTCATACCCACTACTTCCTCCATCTGCTGCAGGGTCTTCTCCATCTCTTCCCGCACATCTTGTTGCTTCCTCCCAGCATGCTCAACACTATGTGTCTCGAAATAGCACTCTCGAAATGAATACAGCTGATCCACCAGTTCCTAGGAATATATGAGTGAGACCATTATAAGAATGGTGTCCATTAAGTGGAGAGGATACCAGACAAGTAAACTTTGAGACTGGCTAGCCATACCAACTTTTGGCCTAGAAATGCTGATCCTCTACCTCACCCAGGAATGACACGAGAGGCAGGTTGCAGACAGGGAAGGAAAGCTGTTCAGCCCACTCTCACACTGTCCCAAGTCAATCTGTACCATGATGACAGTCTCTCCTCTTAGACCCAGCAGAGTTTCCAATATGATTAAGCACTTCACATACCTTGAGGTGAGGTGAAGTCACTCAGTCGTGTCTGACTCTTTGTGATCCCATGGACTGTAACCTACTAGGCTTCTCTGTCTATGGGATTCTCCAGGCAAGAATACTGGAGTGGATTGCCATTTCCTTCTCCAGGGGATCTTCCTGACCCAGGGATCGAACCCAGGTCTCCCACATTGGAGGCAGACACTGTAACCTCTGAGCCACCAGGGAAGCCCCAGTGGGGCTTAGGAGAGAGGAAATGCTTTGCACCTTGAGATAAAACAAAGTTAATAAGACCATTCTATCTAGTACTGGTCCTTAAAGTATAAAATTTACCCTTAAAACTGGACTTCCTAACAATAAAAATCCCTTACCCAATGTTTCCTAGGCCAATATCTGAAAATATGTGACATTTGTGAGTATGACAAACATGTGAGAGCCATTCTCTACAATAAACAGGCCAATTTAAGCTTGATAAATTTTGTATTTTTGCAGCTTTGCTTCTTTAGATATTTGTGTTTTTTGTTTGTTTAGTTTTTATCAAGTCATCCTTTGGCTCGCCTGCATTCTTTTCAAGTAAATGTTCTCCTTCCTCTTTAAATATGTCTGTTTGAGTCTTCCTGGGACATCAATCAAAGCTTTTCCATTGTCTATTCTTTCCTAAAACAGCAGTAAAAGGTATAATCCAATCCCCCCAAGTCTTACCAACTACCTCTGCATCACATCCCAAATCCATCCACCAGTCTCCATGTCACTATGAGTACCCTCAACTAAATCAGCATGTTACTTGCCTGAACTATTTCAATAGCTTCTTAACCGGTCGTTCTGCTTCTGCTCTCTCCCATTCTCCTCGTATAGCTGGAGTGCCCTTACAAAAATGTAGGTCATGTCACAAACACTCAGATAGTTTCCCACTGCAGACAGAATAAAATCCAACTCCTTATTATGACCTAGAAGACTGTGAGATCTGACCTCCCACCATTCATCCCGCCACAAACTTCACTTCTTATCACTCTCCTACACTATTCAAGCCACACTGGCTTTCGTGCAGGTCCTCAAATCCACTCTCAGTCCTGCCTACACACATGCTGTTCCCTCTGCCTGGACATTCCTTCTCCAGACCTTTGCATGGCTCATTCTTCTTCATTATTTAGGTCTCAGTTCAAACACCAGTTTCTCAGAGAGGCTTTCCCTGACTTCCTCCTCCACCCTACTGTTAAATCACATTCCTTTCTTCACAGTACTTATTTGAAATTAAAATTCTACCCAGAATGATGAAATTAGATGACCTCAAGTTTTATTGTATTATTTCCAGGACCCAGCCTACAGAGACTCTGATGTTAGTGGTTTTAGCAGAACTCAAAATTCTGCATTTTAACAAGTACCCTGTATGACTTTAATAAAAATGACCTGTAAAATACACTTTGAGAAAAATCCTTAATATATTCCTTCTAACCTAAAATGTCTATAACAATGAAATAAAGTTTACCACCATTCCCATGAATAGCAACATCACCATCCTGTTCCTTTCTCTACTCCATTCTCCCATTCCATCCTTGCGCCTTCCCCACCCACTCTCAAGACACCCCAGTATCCTCTACCTCACGGCTTAGGGCATCTACCGCAAATAGCAGGAAAAGACAACTCTAAGCAAATATTACAACCCATTTCCTTTCATCATGCAGTCAACAATAGCTACATATTAAGAATTATAGAGAAGGTCTTGGAGAAGGCAGTGGTATCCTACTCCAGTACTCTTGCCTGGAAAATCCCACGGACGGAGGAGCCTGGTGGGCTGCCGTCTATGGGGTTGCACAGAGTCAGACACACTGAAGCGACTTAGCAGCAGAAAAGGTCTTATTGTTTGCTTCTATTTGTTATAGAAAACATACAAGAAATTGTTTGGCTTTGTTGGTTTGTTTTGCTACAGTGAACATTTTTAGTAACTTTTGTCCTGGCAAAAATCAATATATATATGTTGTTAAAATTCAAATATGTGCGTGTAAAATAAGCAGGGTAAAAAATTCTCCATGATCATCCCAATAACCGCAGAGATAACCACGGCTTGCTGCTGATGCTGCTAAGTCGCTTCAGTCGTGTCCGACTCTGTGTGACCCCACAGACGGCAGCCTCTTGGGCTCTGCCATCCCTGGGATTCTCCAGGCAAGAACACTGGAGTGGGTTGCCATTTCCTCCAATGCATGAAAGTGAAAAGTGAAAGTGAAGTCGCTCAGTCATGTCTGACTCAGCGACCCCATGGACTGCAGCCCACCAGGCTCCTCTGTCCATGGGAGTTTCCAGGCAAGAGTACTGGAGTGGGATGCCACTGCCTTCTCGTTTACCTTTTCAGATTTTTTCTATACATATACAAACACACATATACGATGTTTTTAAATATAGTGCTAGATTTGAGAATCTCTGATTTCAGACAGTCACACTAGGGAAAACAATTACATCCAAGTCAACCAACCAGATGTGAGGTAAAGCTCACAAGAAGTGTTATTAGTCTAATCTACAAAGAAACCTCATCGATGTTTAAACTTTTGCTGTAGAAGCCTTTGAAAAAGTTACAAACCTGTCATAAGTCTAACATTTACGTTTCAGGCTGCCTTAGAATACAAAAACTCAGTTTCTGAGATTTAAGAAAAATCTTGGATTATTAAAAGAGTCAGGCAATTAGTTAGCTCCTATCTACCAAGTACAAGACTGTCTTAGTTATTACAGTCAACTGTGGACTGAGTGCAGTCCGGAGCCTTCTGCATTAGATCCCAAACTGGAATTGTGGAGTACAAAAAAATCAAAACTGTTAAATTCTAAGGAGAGTAACCAGAATGCACGCAGTGCAAGCCACTACTGTGATTGTTGCCAATCTGAAAGCATGAAAGTACTGAAGAAATGGTTATCAAAACTACAAGCAATAAGTAATAGCTCCTGCAAATGTGCCAAACACACGTGTATTCTATTTGTTTTGGGTGAATGGGGGAGGGGGAAAATACAGCCTCCCAACAATGTACAGGGATAAAGTTAGGAGCAATAAATCCTCTTCCCTACAGGACTGAAAACTGACTGCAGTCGGGTCAGCAGCACGGGATCCCAACAAACTGGCTACGCCTGTCGCTTGGCCCGGAGGGGCTCCTCTAGACCGTTGCGGCTGCACCTCCGGGAGTTGTTATAGTAACCACGGGGACGCAAGTAGCGTCGGGTATGTGTCAAGAAATTCGCAGGCAGTGCATAAACTGGGCTCTCTACTTCTTCTCAAGTAACAAAAGCAGATATGTATTTTAATCTATGACCCCACCTGCAATTTCTGCAAGACTTCCTTGACTTCTTCCTCTTCAACAGCCATCATTTCCCAGCTTCTCCGCCCCCGAGTTAAAACCACAGAGACGCATACCCGTACCCAAGATAGAGCCACAGCGACATCTAGAGCTCTGGAGGCTTACGGCACCTGAGTGAAAGAGCTGGTTTTCTAGGAAGCGCTCCCCTCCAAACTTAACTGGGCTAAGTGGATTTCCCTGGTGGCTCAGACGGTAAAGAATCCGCCTGCAATGCCTATAGCCCAGAGGAAATGGTCTGCAATCACTTTCAAATTCATAAATTTGTCTTTTCCAAGTTCTGCAAACAAAATGTTCTCAGATTAAGTACCTGCGTATTATTGTTTTGTATATTTCCTATATGTTTATACCAAGATTATAATACCCCAGGAAAAAAACAGACTAAGAAAGTGGATGCCTGTATTATAAGCTTAAAATTTTGAAGGAAGTGTAGTACAGTGGTAAGGTATCTTGCTTGAATGTTTTTCAAACTTTACAGTGATTTTCTATATAGGAGAAATTTTATAATTTTTAAAACACTATCCTAATAAATCGACTACACTTGGAATGGTATTAAGAAAGCCATCACTAAAGCACTAATAGTGTGTGTGTGGTATGTGCAGGTACACTGGATCCCTGGGTAGTGTGTGTGTGTGTGTGTGCGCGCGTGCACTGCATCCCTGGGTAGCATGTGTGTCTGTATATGTGCACACTGGATCCCTGGGTTTGTGTGTGTGTGTGTGTGTATTTGTATGCACACACTGGATCCCTGGCTAGTGTGTGCTTGTGTGTGTGCACTGGATCCCTGGGTAGCGTGTGTGTCTGTGCACGGTGGATCCCTGGGTAGTGTGTGTGTGTGTATTTGTATGCACACCCTGGATCCCTGGGTAGTGTGTGTGTGTGTGCACATGCATGTGTGAAGAGCCTGGTAGGCTAGTCCATGGGGTCACAGAGTTGGACACAGCACACACACATATGTATCTGTACACTAATAATGTTTGTATATTGATAAACTATATCCCAAAGGGTATTTAAGAAACAATTGACTGTCTGAAGAGGGAAATAGGGGGACTGAGAGCTATCTAGGAAAAGAACATTCTTCTCATTGTGTACACTTTTGAATGTTTGTCATGTAAATGTATTACCTATTCAAAAACATAATTAAAAAAAAAATGATTTGCTTCCACCAAGACTATCTCTATTGGAGAAGGAAATGGCAACCCACTCCAGTGTTCTTGCCTGGAGAATCCTAGGGATGGCAGAGCCTGGTGGGCTGCCGTCTATGGGTCGCACAGAGTCGGACACAACTAAAGCAACTTAGCAGCAGCAGCAGCAGACTATCCCTGCAGGAGACACAAGACACTACAAGACTAACTGCTTCCAGAAAAGAAGAGTAATTCAGGAATAGGACTGAAAGGCAAGAGTTTTCACTCTACGAATTTTTTGTACCTTTGGAATTTGTACCATGTGAATGTATTAAACTCTTACATTTTTTTTAAAGTAGAATGCAACCTAGCAATCCCACTGCTGGGCATACACACCAAGGAAACCAGAATTGAAAGAGACATGTGTACCCCAATGTTCATAGCAGAACTGTTTATAATAGCCAGAACATGGAAGCAACCTAGATGTCCATCAGCAGACGAATGGATAAGAAAGCTGTGGTACATATACACAATGGAGTATTACTTAGCCATCAAAAAGAATACATTTGAATCAGTTCTAATGAGGTGGATGAAACTGGAGCCAATTATACAGAGTGAAGCCAGAAAGAAAAACACCAATACAGTATACTAATACATATATATGGAATTTAGAAAGATGATAATGATAACCCTGTATGTGAGACAGCAAAAGAGACACAGATGTATAGAAGTCTTTTGGACTCTGTGGGAGAGGGAGAGGTTGAGATGATTTGGGAGAATGACATTGAAACATGTATAATATCATATAAGAAACAAATCTCCAGTCCAAGTTCAATGCAGGATACAGGATGCTTGGGCTGGTGCACTAAGACGACCCAGAGGGATGGTACGAGGAGGGAGGAGGGAGAGGGGTTCAGGATGGGGAACATGTGTATACCCATGGAGGATTCATGCTGATGTGTGGCAGAACCAATACAATATTGTAAAGTAATTAGCCTCCAATTAAAATAAATTTTTAAAAAAATAAATAGAATGCAATTTTTAAAAAGTAGAATGTAATAGTCCACCAGAGTTTTTCTTTAGTTTTAATTATAGCTTACTTCAAATTGACTCTGTGAACATAACAAAGGAAGCAAAGGTTCAGGACAGAAATCATGAATGTACAAAAATTATTTCTTCACATCACTTTTCAACAAATTTTAAAACTTCATAGGGAAGAAAAAACTCTTCAACCTATAAAATCTGTGTAATTAGCAATGAAATAGAAAGGGGTGGTTTTGAGCTTGCCAAAACCTCTTTCATCCTCTTTCTCAGATACCATTTTAACTTTGGGGTACTATGGTTGGTGATGGACAGGGAGACCTGGCTTGCTGCAATTCATGGGGTCACAAAGAGTCAGACACGACTGAGCGACTGAACTATAAAATTTATTTTTTAAGAGATTTGATATTCTATACCCTTAAAGAAGAAAATGTTACTTGGTTGCTATTAAATTAGGTAAAGCAAGGGTATTTACTTGCCTTTCAACAATGACTAAATATAAAATATATTCAAATGAAAAAACAATGGAACTCGGAATTTAGGTAATTCCATGGCAGTTCTTACCAAGCCAGTAACAATAAATCACAAAATCTAAGAATTAGAAAAGGCTGTAAGGACAATTTAATTCAACCCCTTACATCACAGACATAGAAACAAAGGCACCAAAAGTCTAAACTTAAACATGTACAACTAATATATGGGCGGGGGGGAGAAATAACTAGAACCTTGATGTCTGGCTCCTCAACCAGCATGATTTCAAGTCTTGCCTCTAATAGGATGCAAAATTACTGAAAGTATCCTAAAATTTCTTTATTGGTTCTATATTTTACTGTGATAGTAGTTAAAAATGACCACTATTTAATAAAGAAAAACAAGGAATAAATCATTAAAAGTATTTTAATTACTATAATCTTGAGATCAACAACATATTGGCAAGTTTTCTACAGTAGAAGTGCATTCCTAAATAAGTAGATCCAGGGAAACAGCTAGCAAAAAAGAAGTAATTTTACCTTAAATGCCAAAAAGTCAGCTTTCAACATAGCGTTATCAATGTGAATTACTCTTAGATAGAAACAGGAACTAAACATACATGCATCAAATTGTACCTTCATTCAATGATATAACACCTCCAAACAAGTTCATACATGGGCAAATACATTAAGTATACACAAATAAATGTATGTTTCCAAATAACAAGC
>SJYC01127140.1:0-31744 GCA_006408675.1 Madoqua kirkii
AGGAGAAGGGGACGAGAGAGGATGAGATGGCTGGATGGCATCACGGACTTGATGGACATGAGTTTGGGTGAACTCCGGGAGTTGGTGATGGACAGGGAGGCCTGGCGCACTGCAATTCATGGGGTCGCAAAATCTCGGACATGACTGAGCGATTGAACTGAGCCGAATAAAATAGTGACACACTAATTACACACCAAGGGAAGATGGTCGCATTTAGAAACAGATAAATTCTGTCAAGACAGTTGCCTGGGGTAGGACAAGGACGCTCCGACACTTTTTACCCAAATGTCCCCGCTGAAGGAGTCTCCACAGCAACCGGTGGCCGCAGTTACAGGCCTTTGTCCCTCTGGCAGGGTGGAGCGCAGACGGGAAGCAGAAGAGCTGGGAACAGTTTTGGAACCTGAGTCCCTCACCAGGCAGAGCCAATGTTAGTTGCTCAGTCTTGTCTGACTCTGCAATCGCCAAGCTCCTCTGTCCATGGGATTTCCCAGACAAGAATACTGGAGTGGGTGGCCATTCCCTTCTCCAGGGGATCTGCACCAGGCAGAGCGAGAGGGGCAGCTAGTTCAAAATTTTCCACAAGGTCGGGGAAAGAGTCAATTTAGTGAGCTGTCCAATTTAGCGAGCCGTCCAGCTTAGCGAGGACCAAGTTCCAAAGATTATAGACTCACGGAAACTTCAAACTCGCAGCGCTCTCAAAAGAAAATACTAACAAGATTAATACAAATTAAAAAAAAAAAAATTAACCTGAGACTCCCAAGAAAAGCGCGGGAAAACACCGTTGCTGCCTTAACTCCACGAGGACGACAACGACGACGACGTCGACGAGGGAGGACTCTCCACGGGCGTCGCCACTACGTCTTGGGGCGCATGCGCGGGTCGCCCCAGGGCCTGCCGGGTGGTGGGGCCGAGTCACGCAGCTCAGGATCGTGGACCCGAGGCCTCTGGCACCTAGCTGTGGGCGCTGCACCCGCAGGCGCGCGAATCTTTGAGTGAATCTGACTGAGCTTGGTCTAGGTGTCCCACTTGGGAGCCTCGCAGATACTGCCATTGTGTGCTGTTTTCAGCCCTTGACTGGCACAAGCTGTTATTTAGATGCTAGTGTCTCTTTGTGGCCTGCATGGACTGTAGCCCACCAAGCCCCTCTCTCCTAGCTGTCCTCAGCCTAACATTTGAGGTCGGAGCAGAGAAGGGACAGTTGAGAAGCTAACAGCAGGAGTGAGTACACGCAGGTGTTTGTCCTGGGAAATTTTAGGGAGTACTGGCTGGGCAACAAGGCTTTGTATTTCAGGAAAGTCCCCCAAATTGTCTGATATCTGTAATTTGACACCTACCACCTCTATTTTCTGCTGTTTTTTAATCCATCTTGAGATATACATCTTTCCAGTTTTTCACATCCTCTATATGAAGAACTTGCTTTAGAATCTGCATATGAACATTCATTACAGCTCTTAAGCAATAGGGTTAGGCATCACAGCTTTCCTGGGATCATGTGCCTGTGTACATTCCTGAGCCTGCTTAGATTAATAATTGTTTAAATGTTTGCACCCATTTTACACTAATACTTTTACCTTTACATTTTCTCTTCTGTACTTACTGTATGACTTTCTGCTCAATCTATGAGTCTATTAGAATTCATATTAGAAATTAAGCTGAGAGCTCCAGGGGTCCTCAGAATTTTAGCCTAATGCTGACTTTTGTAGCCACCTTTCCTGACGATGTGACACTAGTATGAATTAGTAACAGAAACAATCCAGTAAATCAGCAACACAATGGGGACACTAAGCCCTGCAAACCCCCTTACAGGTTGTGAATCTATATACTAAACCTTTCTCCTTCCTACAAAAACCTACCCTGATTAAACAACTTTCTCTAGTTTTTCGTCTATCTGTAACTGGTTCACAGTAATCAAGGTCATCGTGGCCTTTGTATACTTTTCCTAATAGAGTTCAAAATAGAAATTCAATCTAGAGTTACAGATGGGTTTGAAGAAAATAAGGGCTTCATATGTAAACCACTTAATCCCTAACATGTTTTGGTTATGAGCCTTTTGTGCATTTTCTGGTTTTAACTATGCCAAATGTAGAAATATTGAAGTACAATAAAAAGGTAAACTCTCATGTCAAGTTATAAAACACAAAACATTCACATTTGACCAGTACCTAACTTTGTGATTCTAGCCAAGTTACCTTTGTGCTGCAATATGATCTCTTCCTGCTTCTTCAATTTCATTGTTTCCCCAAAGCTTGGTGTAACCCACTCCATTTTTAAAGTCAGTTTCCAATTTCCAACCCATTTGACTAAGAACCTATATGAATTTGTGTGTGTGTGTGTGTGTGTGTGTAGATATACCTACACACACACACATTTGGTGTGGGGGGGTGGTGGGTGATGGGGGATGACAGGGATGTTTTGCCAGATAGGAAAAAGTCAGGGAGCTACAAAGTCTTAATATAATATCCCACTAGTCTGGAATACCAGGAACTGACTTAGCCTGTTTCTTGGTGGCATGTGTCCTATTCTCTCATGGCATAGAAAAACCCTTCCGTGGCTCATTTCTAAGGTGCTCCTGAGGATGAAACCACTGAAATCAATCAAGGCTGGGATACAGAGACCTAACCACCAAAAAGAGCATTTTAAAATATTGGTTTTTCGAACTTATGGTTCCTTATTGGTTTCCGAACTTATGGAGGAAGGGATAGCTATGGACTTTAGGAAGGTCATACACAAAGTGCTACATTTTAAATGGATAACCAACAAAGACCTATTGTATCACACATGGAACTCTGTTCAATGTTATGTGCCAGTCTGTATGGGAGGGAGTTTGGGAGAGAATGGATACATGTATATTTATGGCTGAGTCCCTCCACTGTTCACCTGAAACTACCACAACATTGTTAATCGGCTATACACCAATACAAAATGTTTCTGATGTTAAATGAATAAATAAATAAAATGCTAAAAAACAGACAGCTTTTCATTATTAAATTTTAAGCATAAAAAAAATGTGTGGAGAATGACCATTACTCAATCTAATAAACCCAAACTTTTCTCAAGTTTGATGTTTTTTAATGAGGTAACAAGTTGACAGATATTCAATCCATTTTTCTTTTACCTCTCTAGAGCAAGCCAGATTTGGGGCTTTATCATTCTCATACAGGTTTTTAATATGTATATACATCACACTTTGTTTACATGTTCTCAAACTACTAAATCTCACACAATACATATCAGTTGGCCATTTTTAAGTCTTTTTTTTTTGAGGTGTAAAGTTAATACACATACCTTATATTAATTCATTTTTAACAGCCAGATTCTACAAACCACAATTTATTTATTCATTCTTCTAATGGACATTGGTTCCAGGCTTTTACAACTAAAAATATTTTACTGCAGTAAACTTTCTGTGCCCATTTCCTTGAGTACACATGTCAAGAACTCCTTAAGAATACCCAAAGATCGGGTATAATCATCTTCCAAAAAAATGATGTTGCCAAACCTTCTCCAAAGTAATAAATTTCACTGCAACCAGCAACTCCAGCCTTGACAACATGTTTAAGTGTCAGAGTTCGTTTGTTCTGTTTCAATTTTTGCCCATCTGATGGCAGTGAAATGGAATCTCAGTATTGTTTTAATGTAAAGTTATTTTATTAGTAGTTAGATTTAGCATCTTTTTATGTGACTACTCAGGGATCCTCATCTATGAATTGCCCATTCATATCCTTTGATCATTTTCTTGATTTAAATGGAGCCTTTGCAGTTACATGGCATGCAAACTTAAGTTTGAATTTAGTGTATACAAAGTTATCAGTCTTTTCTTTTGCCTTATGGCTAATCCAATGTCACAGTGCCATATTCTTTGCTTTTATATAGGCTTGAAGGTTTGCTTTCAATTTACAGATCTTTAATGCATTCTTCCTAACATAAAAAGTCTGGATAAACTCTGACAGCACAATTTGTGCATTCATTATCATATACCATTTAACTGGTATTTTACCATGAAGTTTGATTTTGATCTTATTTAGATATTATAAGTACTTACTGGCTATATTCTGTACCACATTTCTCTAAGAGCTTCAGAAATAATAATCTTCCTATTATGTTTGAATCTGAGATAGTCAGCATCATCTACTCTAAATCTAATTTGATATTTATATTTGCTTTAACAGAAGAATAGGTTTCATAGTATAAGAGAAGTTATTAAGACTCATTACTATCCAGGTATTTTATCAAGTCCAAATTTAAGTCCCAAGTATTCCATCTAATCTTGTTGAAATGCCATTAAAATGGTTGTCATTTCCAGAGATTCAAAAAAAAAAAAAAATTCTACACAGATTTTAATTAACTTCAAGTATTTCTTGAGTATCTATTCTGGGTCAGGCATTGCAGATAAGCAAGTTATCCTGCTTTCATGGAGTTTACAATCTAGCAAAGAATCAAACAATGATAGAAAATATTTTACTCTTTCTTTTACTGCCTCTTAAATTTTTGCAAGCTGATTCTTATAAACCATTTCTGGTGAGAAAAGTCAGTGTCCACCTTTAATTTGAAGAATCATCCACCTTCATGCTGCAGAGAAAAAGATATTTTTAATACTTCCCTGAAAGGTGAATAACTACTCAGAAAATTGAGTAAACCATTTAAAATTTAAACATGAATGACTTCAGAGTATGTTTCAATAACTCCTAGAATCAACTAACTAGAGTGCTTCCTTTCATAGTCCTAGATCAGTGCTATTCAAACCTCTTGCAATCAGGGAGTTCTCTATATATTAGAGATCATGTTTTAGAATTAATGGAATTTTTTAATCACAAGTATAATTCTTAATCTAGAGTCACCACCTGCTTCACAATTGTTTGACTCCGCAAAAATCAGAAGGCACTAACGGACAGCCAACCCATCCCCATGGTGCCCTGAGTGAAGACAAGTCAGTTTAGATATATGATGGACTAAAATCCCACTACTTAAGGCTCCAAGCAGTGAGAGGAACAGCCATCAAAGATTATCTCCAATCACTTCAATAAACGTTTTAAGAAACATCACTATCACTTCTAAATTTTTAAAGGGTCAGTCGAGAACTAGAAGAACCATTAAGTATCAACTGGTCCAGCTAGTGAAGTGAAGTGAAGTTGCTCAGTTGTGTCCGACTCTTTGAGACTCCATGGACTGTACCCTACCAGGCTCCTCCCTCCATGGGATTCTCCAGGCATGAGTACTGGACTGGGTTGCCATTTCCTTCTCCAGGGGATCTTCCCGACCCAGGGATCGAACCCAGGTCTCCAGCATTCCAGGCAGATGCTTTAACCTCTGAGCCACCAGGGAAGCCCCCAAAAGAGGAATTAGATGATAAATAAATTAGTGTCAAAAAGAAGATTAATTAAGAAAATGCTACTGAAACAATGATATTGGGATATACACGACAGGCCTTATTACCCTACTTTGCCTAACTCTAGAACCAAATTGGAAAAGGCAATGGCAACCCACTCCAGTACTCTCACCATGGATGGAGGAGCCTGGTAGGCTGCAGTCCACGGGGTCACTAAGAGTGGACACAGCTAAGCGACTTCACTTTCACTTTTCCTTTCATGCATTGAAGAAGGAAATGGCAACCCACTCCAGTTTTCTTGCCTGGAGAATCCCAGGGATGGGGGAGCTTGGAGGGCTGCCGTCTCTGGGGTCGCACAGAGTTGGACACGACTGAAGTGACTTAGTAGTAGTAGTAGTAAAACCAAATTAGACTCTGTGTGCTAACGGTAAAGATAATGAGGCATAGCCCAACTGCCAGAAAGATGCACATAAGCAATAAAAATAAGGAATTTCTCATAACTATTATACATATGTCAGAAATTGCTAGGTAGTACAAAGTCTAAGATAAATATACACATGGACTCCAGTGATAAAATAGCTAACATTTATTTAGCACTTAGCACATGTTAATAATGTTCTAAGGCCCACACATTTGTTATCTAATTTAATCTTCTAAGTCAAGTATTATTCCTTTGTGTCAGGTACTATTATCACCACCTTCTAAGATATAAAGACCCTAAGACATTGAAATGTTAAGAAACTTGCCAGGGTTACATAGCTGCTTAAGTGATAGAGAGTGGGTTTGAACCAAGTCTGACTTCAGAGGCATGTATAGCTACTATGTTATGCCACCTTTCAACATCTTCAGTTGGTTTTTTAAAAAATAAAATTTGTAGCACCTTAAAAGCTAGCCATGAAGTCACTAAGCTGAGTTTTCACAGATTCATATGTCAGAGCTTCTCAATTTCAACATAAGCCTTACCATAAAACAAAAACACCATTATTATCTACTGTATATCCAGGATTACAGCTCCCAAGAGTTCCGGGCTGGGAAAGAAGTGAGACTCCAGTCTAGTTTCCTGAAATTTCATTTCTGCAAAAGATAAAACTGAAAGCTAACAAATTATTTCAAGTGCTCATGTTACTTTGAACATTGCTTTTAAATATTTGTATTTCCTATATTTCGAACTCATTCTTTGTTGAAACTTGCAAGTACAAGAATACAAGCCTATCCTATCTAGACTGCTTTAAATAACTTAAAATTATAGATGAATGTAACAAAGTCAGAAAATACTGGTTAACAAGATCATCCACAGAATCCAATCTAAAGACAATAATCCCTGGTATTGGAATATATCCTTTCAAGTGATTTTTCAAGTAAACATAAGCACATAAAACTGTTTAAACAGAAAAAGGATTATATATGTTGCTCTGTAACTTGTTTTAAATTAATATATCATAAATACTCTTCCATTTCAAGAAAGATAAACTGGTATCTAGCTATAGTCTGCTTAGAGCTTGAGTTCAATCAGGGCAATCAGGACTTTTCTGGCAGGCCAATGGTTAAGACTCCACTCTACCAATGCAGGCAGCATGGGTTCAACCCCTGGTCTGGGAACTAAGATCCCACCTGCCACACGTGCAGTCAAATAAATACATAAATAAAACAACCAGGGCGGTCAGCTGAAACATAGGTTTAGCATGTATTTCATCACAGCAAACTGCAAATGACTGACTGCTGAAGAACAAACCACCACCAGGTCCTTATCCCCAAACTAGGGAAACTCTCAGCACTGAGCCCCTTCAACTACCAAATTTCAATCACTAAGAAAACTCAATCTCGAAACTTGTGAGGTGGTTAGAAACTCAAATGAGGTAAAAATGAAGGTTTTCTTTACACTTACTTCTAGTATCATATGAACAGGCTCTCTCTAGGAATCAAGTTGAAATATAGGATCTATCAAGCATCTGGCATCTCTGGAGAATAAAAAATTAAATAATAAACAAATACACAAAGGTTATGACTACAAGACTTGAATGCACAGCAGCCTACTCCACACCAAGTCACACTCATAAAGCCTCAAGGAAAATTAACTCAAAGAAAACTATTCATTCTTTATTTGAATCTCCATTCAGCAATATAAATGGATCCATCTACTTGGAGAATGTCGTCAAATGCCCAAACTCATTATCAGACTAGGACGAGACTTCTGTATAAGCTCTGCTATTTGTATAAATTTAAAAGTTTGGGTAAAACTATATGAAACTCTCAGCACTGAGCCCCTTCAACTACCAAATTTCAATCACTAAGAAAACTCAATCTCGAAACTTGTGAGGTGGTTAGAAACTCAAATGAGGTAAAAATGAAGGTTTTCTTTACACTTACTTCTAGTATCATATGAACAGGCTCTCTCTAGGAATCAAGTTGAAATATAGGATCTATCAAGCATCTGGCATCTCTGGAGAATAAAAAATTAAATAATAAACAAATACACAAAGGTTATGACTACAAGACTTGAATGCACAGCAGCCTACTCCACACCAAGTCACACTCATAAAGCCTCAAGGAAAATTAACTCAAAGAAAACTATTCATTCTTTATTTGAATCTCCATTCAGCAATATAAATGGATCCATCTACTTGGAGAATGTCGTCAAATGCCCAAACTCATTATCAGACTAGGACGAGACTTCTGTATAAGCTCTGCTATTTGTATAAATTTAAAAGTTTGGGTAAAACTATACAGTAAGTCTAACCAATCTCTGAAAGGCTACATTAATAAAAGTCAACCGTCTAAAAAGAGAATAGGTATGCAAATAGAGGAAGCTCCTTGATGGCTGCAACCAAAGTATGGCAGCCACAGGAATAAATTCAGGGAGATGGGGCCTAAATGGTATGAGTTACTGCCAGTCTCTCCAAGTTCACAGGGTATATGATTACAGAAAACACTTGTAACCACGGGGTGACCACAATCACTAAGTTCACAAAATCCTTTAAGAAAAAATAGATAAATAAATGGAAGGAGCTAAGAACTGATAGGGCTTCCCTGATAACTCAGTTTGTAAAGAATCCACCTGCAATGAGGGAGACCTGGGCTTGATCCCTGGGTTGGGAAGATCCCCTGGAGAAGGGAAAGGCTACCCATTCCAATATTCTGGCCTGGAAAATTCACAGTCCATGGGGTCGCAAAGAGTCAGACACAACTGACCGACTTTCACTTTCAAGAACTGGTTAAGTGTCAGATAAATGAGAAGGCAATCTAAAATAGTTTTTTTTTAAGTATGTTTCAATTTCATTGAGCCAGTGTCAGTTATATTTAACCTCTACTACTGTTAAAGTATTTATCATAATAAACTAAAGAAAACCTTCCCTTGATGTAGCAAAACTGAATTAGCATCATTTGGAGCACAAGTTGGCCAAGAGATGGCAGTATAAGACAGAAGCTTCAATTTGTTCTTCCAGAGGTTGAGTGTAATCTAAACTTTTAGGTGAAACAGACTAGACACAAAGCTCATCCAGAAACCAATCTTTATATTATTCCCCACTCTTCACTTAATTACTAAGTAAAATTTCTTTCTATTATATTTAATGATCATATAAAATCATTAACTACAATATTACAATTATATTTATTTCATGTTTCTTTTCATGAAGCAATGGGGAAATTTAAAACTCCATAATCTCAAATACAACCTAGCTAGAAAGACAACACACGAGAAAACTAATGTCCATGGTAAGTACCAAACAAGTCGGAGAGAGAGCCAAGTTATATTTAGAAGATCACTGGTGAAGGAAGGCTTCATGAAGAAAAAATAGTAGGTCTTGAATGAGTCTCAAAACTGTACTTAGAAGAGTATTTGCTTTGTATCTGAAAGCTGCTAAGAGAGTAATCTTGAAAGTTCTCATCACAAGAAGAAAAAATTTTTAACTAGATGTGATGATGGATCTTAACTAGATGTATTGTAGTAATCATGTCCTAATATCAATAAATACAAATAGTGCTAATATAACACATGAATTATATCTCTAAAAGAATAACTACATTGTCCAACAGTTAACACCTATTACAGCCTAAATTTAAATTAAACTAAATTAAAAGTTAAATTCCTCAGTTACATTTTAATTGCTCAGTAACCTCATATGGCTGGCTATCGTACTGGACAGTACAAATATACACATTCCAGTTCTGTTGAAGAGCAGTGCCTTAAACAGTGGGTATGCCTAAAAGTAAGGTGACAAAAAAGAAAGCAGTAGTTATCATTCTTAAAGTCCTACCTATAATCTGTCAAGAACTACTGAAATCATCTCAAACTTTACAACAGAAGTTTTTTCTCATATTTATAAGGAAATTTGGTGGCTCAGAGAAGTTAAAAAAATTTCCTAAGTCCACTTAGCTATTAAGACCCGGGATATGAGCCCAATTCTGTCAAAATTCCAAATTTTCACTTCACTATGCCCCTTACTACCTGAACTAAGAAGCAGAACTGCAAACGACAATTTGCTTTAAAACATATTAAGAATGGCATACTAGGGGAAAAAAAAGAATGGCAAACTGGCTCAGTCTAAAAGTAAGGTGACAAAAAAGGAAGCAGTAGTTATCATTCTTAAAGTCCTACCTAAAATCTGTCAAGAACTACTGAAATCATCTCAAACTTTACAACAGAAGTTTTTTCTCATATTTATAAGGAAATTTGGTGGCTCAGAGAAGTTAAAAAAATTTCCTAAGTCCACTTAGCTATTAAGACCCGGGATATGAGCCCAATTCTGTCAAAATTCCAAATTTTCACTTCACTATGCCCCTTACTACCTGAACTAAGAAGCAGAACTGCAAACGACAATTTGCTTTAAAACATATTAAGAATGGCATACTAGGGGAAAAAAAAGAATGGCAAACTGGCTCAGTAGGCCAGAAAAACAGACCCACTCATTTTGTTTCCTGTGGCAATAACTTCTTCAAAGGACAAAAGGTACATTTTATATGTGAACAGATGATTCATAAGGCTTGATATAAACCACAAGTTTTTAAGTAACTCAGAGATATAATCAAAGTGTTATTTTACTTGTTCTTGTCCTATACTTGAATAGTGCTTTAATTATTCCAAATGTTTTGGATATCAGCAACATGTGAGATTAACTAAGGGAACACAGGAAGCATTCAGACACTGCAAAATTTCACCATTTCTTATTGTAAGAGTTTTAACATTGTCCACCTCAAAAGTCTGCATCCAAGTACTTCTTATGGGAAAAATAATTATAGATTTAAAGGTATACCTTGCCTATTTGGCTTATCTCACAAAAACAAAACCCAGATTGCAAAGGGCCTGCTCTTTTTTTCCGTGGCACACAGCACAAAGCCTGCCTGGTAGCACACGATGCCTTTCCCAGTGTGTGATGCTCCGTGCAGCATTTTAGTTATGCTTCATAAAGTGTCATTCCACCACAGGAAGACCATTGTACACTTACTGAGTTACTTAGGGAGCTAAAGTAAACATTTTGTAAATATCCCATAGGCAATCAGCGACCCACTCATTTTGCTTCCTGTGGAAATAGTTCTTCAAAGGACAAAAGGTACATTTTACATGTGAACAGATGATTCATGAGGCTGGATACAAAACACAAATTGATCACGTTGAATGAGCTGATGCTTCCATTTTAAGATCATACTATCACTCAGTTTTCCTCAGCCCCATTCCAATTTAATCAGTGCCCACTGTGTATCCCACACTAGAGGACACAATGATAACTCAAGGAACTTCCTGTCTTTTTTAGATAGAAAAGACACTTACACATGTAAAACAGAACACTTTAAGGCGTCATATCTTAGTCAAAGTTTAAGCACTTGCCTCTCTGGTCCCATTAGCCTTTAACCATTCCTCCTAAGAATGTCCAAATCAAAGTCTTCTTAATTTTTAGGGGTCTGCAGATGTTATAGAGGTTTTCACACTGCCGCTTCTGGGCTGGCACATGTGGTGCTGAAGACCTAGGCTTTCCTTCCTCAGTAGATTCCATCTTCAACCTGAAGCAAAAGGAAAACAATACAAAACTTTGTATGTGAAGTAAATGCTAAACTAATTGCTTGGCAGAGTCATCTTTTAGCAGCAGTTCTCTAAGGCCGTACTATCAGAACAGACTCTCAAGTTTTATTTCCCACTTACTGTCAGTTATTTTAGCTAAAAATTCCGATTGTTTTAAACTCTCAGGGCGGGAGGAATCTCTAATTTTCTCAAGAGACCTCTAATCTTTCCCATTCTATTGTTTTCCTCTATTTCTTTGCATTCATCACTGAGGAAGGCTTTCTTATCTCTTCTTGCTATTCTTTGGAACTCTGCATTCAGATACGTCTATCTTTCCTTTTCTTCTTTGCCTTTAAGCTATTTCAAAACCTAAAAGGTGATGCTGTTAAAGTGCTACACTCCATATGCCAGCAAATTTGGAAAACTCAGCAGTGGCCACAGGACTGGAAAAGGTCAGTTTTCATTCCAATCCCTAAGAAAGGCAATACCAAAGAATGCTCAAACTATTGTACAATTGCACTCATCTCACACACTAGCAAGGAAATGCTCAAAATTCTCCAAGCCAGGCTTCAACAGTACGTGAACTGTGAGCTTCCAGATGTTCAAGCTGGTTTTAGAAAAGGCAGAGGAACCAGAGATCAAATTGCCAACATCTGTTGATCATCAAATTAGCAAGAGAGTTACAGAAAAACATCTACTTTTGCTTTATTGACTATGCCAAAGCCTTTGACTGTGTGGATCACAACAAACTGGAAAATTCTTAAAAAGATTGGAATACCAGACTACCTGATCTGCCTCCTGACAAATCTGTATGCAGGTCAGAAAGCAACAGTTAGAACTGGACATGGAACAATAGACTGGTTCCAAATAGGAAAAGGAGTACATCAAGGCTGTATATTGTCGCCCTGCTTATTTAACTTATATGCAGAGTACATCATGTGAAATGCCAGGCTGGATGACACACAAGCTGGAATCAAGATTCTCAGGAGAAATACCTATAGCCTCAGATACACAGATGACACCTTATGGGAGAAAGTGAAGAAGAACTAAAGGGCCTCTTGATGAAAGTGAAAGAGTGAAAAAGTTGGCTTAAACTCAACATTCAGAAAACGAAGATCATGGCATCTGGTCCCATCACTTCATGGCAAATAGATGAGGAAACAATGGAAACAGTTAAAGACTTTATTTTTGGGTCTCCAAAATCAATGCAGATGGTGACTGCAACCATGACATTAAAAGATGCTTGATCCTTGGAAGAAAAGCTATGATCAATCTAGAAAGCATATTAAAAAGCAGAGACATTACTTTGCCAACAAAGGTCCATCTAGTCAAAGCTATGGTTTTTCCAGTGTCATGTATGGATGTGGTAGTTGGACTATATAGAAAGCTGAGTGCCGAAGAACTGATGCTTTTGAACTGTGGTGTTGGAGAAGACTCTTGAGAGTCCCTTGGACTGCAAGGAGATCCAACCAGTCTGTCCTAAAGGAAATCAGTCCTGAATATTCATTGGAAGGGCTGATACTAAAGTTGAAGCTCCAATACTTTGGCCACCGGATGCAAAGAACTGACTCATTAGAAAAGACCCTGATGCTGGGCAAGACTGAAGGCAGGAGAAGGGGACAACAGAGGATGAGATGGTTGGATGGCATCTCCAATTCGATGGACAAGAGTTTGAGCGAGCTCTGGGAGTTGGTGATGGACAGGGAAACCTGGCATGCTGCAGTCCAGGGGATCACAAAGAGTGGGACACAACTGAGTGACTAAACTGAACTCCAAGAGGAATCCACTCAGAGCATATATGAAATAAAAGTAGGAAGATCAGAAACAGTGAATAATCATGCAGCTCATCCCAAGAGAACTCTTTCACCCAATCCTAGTCCTATTGCTGGTGGAGCAAAATAAAAATGAAATAAAAAAATACAGTACCTGAGGGCTTTGGGTCAAAACAGCAGTAAAGAATAACTTCATATTTTATCTATTTCATAATAACTCTGCCTTAGAATTTATAAAGCACTGTCCTTATAGTAAATCATTTTGCAAGTACCATGTTATCTTTCCCATTTTATAGGTATACAGTTCAGTTCAGTTCAGTTGCTCAGTCATGTCTGACTCTTTGCGACCCCATGAATTGCAGCACACCAGGCCTCCCTGTCCATCACCAACGCCCGGAGTTCACTCAAACTCATGCCCATCGAGTCGGTAATACCATCCAGCCATCTCATCCTCTGTCATCCCCTTTTCCTCCTTCCCTCAATCCCTCCGAGCATCAGAGTCTTTTCCAATGAGTCAACTCTTTGCATGAGGTGGCCAAAATACTGGAGTTTCAGCTTTAGCATCATTCCTTCCAAAGAACACCAAGGACTGATTTCCTTTAGAATGGACTGGTTGGATCTCCTCGCAGTCCAAGGGACTCTCAAGAGTCTTCTCCAACACCACAGTTCAGAATCATCAATTCTTTGGCTATGTGGCCTGAATGGCTCCTTGACCTCAAGCAGATTATGAATCACATTCAACTTTCTGTCATTATCAGCGACCAAGATAAAGACTTTCTTAACTGTAAGATCAATTTGAAGGTCAGTGAGGAAGAGTGAGGCCATGTGGGTAGGGGACTTGGTGGGGAGTGGGGGGTATCATGTTATCTATGTTCATGTGATGTGAGAATGTGCAGAGGTTTCGTGGAAACTGTCAATGTCTGCCTAGGAGGCAAGCTGAGGCACCTAGAAGGTTGCATCTTTCCCCTCATCCCTGTCCTGGAAGGTGCAGGTGCAGAGTCACCCAGGGTCCAGCTGCAAGCTGATCCTTTCCTTTTGAGACAACTCCTACTTCTTGAACACCATGATTATTAAGGAGTGTTACCTTGACATCCCTGGTAAAAAGTGGCTCCAGAGAGGTGTAGGTGTGTAGGAGAATTCACGATCCACCTGTGGAATTGGCCTCAGTGTTCACTGTCTTTCTGCATGGTATAGGGCATGTTATTCCACTCCAGTCCAATGGTTCTTGGACTTTAAATGAGGAGCACCCAGCTTCAGGCTGGACATCAGGAGCCTTAAGTTTCTCAACTGATTGTCTGGCCACAACTGCCCAGAATCGAACAGGATTGCTGAGGTGGAGTAGCTTTGGGCCTGGATACAGTTGATGACTGATGTTGGAGTTCTTGGATGCTCATGAGAGTGTTTGGGGCCTGGTCAGCCCCGGGTTGACCTTACTTGTGTTGTCAGTAGATCATTGGCAAAGACATGTGGGACAATCCTGTGAAGTATCACCCTAGAAAGAAAGGTACTGCCGTGAGTGGTAACTGACAGAGACACATGTGGTGAGAGTGTCTGGATGTGGGCCCTGAAGGGACAGCCGTGTAGTGGCCAGGACACTGTCTGTCCTTTTCCAAATGGGAATGCTCAGTCTCATGCAAGCTGGCTGCGGAGCCAGATTTTGGGCCATGCATCTAGCACATGCCCTGCTGAGACTGAGGGCTCGGGGATTCAGTGTGTCCGTGAGTGAAGCAAGTCTCCCTCAATGTAGCTGTGGTTGTAGTGCAAGAGTCCTAGGTGATACTATTAGAAAGAGGATAAATTAAATATCTTTGTCAGAATCTTCCTTCCGTGGGGCCTGCCATTCCCCAGCCTCCTGTTGCTCAATGAGTTTAAGATTGCCTGTTCCTTATACTACCGCCCCTTACCCTGGGAAGGCCTATCATTGAATGAGTGTCCTGTCCAGTGTGCCAGTGCACCTGTGTGCTGACTTTGGGATCTTCTGTGAATTTCCACATCCACAAATCGGCATCTTGCCACGACCACACGTGCTGTGCTGGAAGCAGCTTCAGGCTGCCTTCAGAAAATACGGAAATGCTCAGGGAGGAGGTGGACAGGGAGCTCCAAGGGAAGGACATGGTTCCTACTGACACCATCTCCAACATTGTTGGACACGGTGTCATCAGCTCCTGAAACACCTGTGTTCTCTGTTTACGTGTGTTTTTCTGTATCTAGCCTGTAAGTGTATACACGTGTGTGCTTGTGTTGCCTGTGTTTATGTGTGTGTATGTGTATGTGCTTGTCTGGTCCAGGAAAAAGCAGAGATAAAGGCCACAAGAGAGGAGATGCCAAGCAACCAGAAGAGGAGGCACAAGCCATCACAAGTATGAGGGTGGTTGGTCACTGTATCTTTGCAGTGACCCTATCCTGGATAGAAATGAGGAAAGAATAGCCAGTAATAACACTGGACCTTGGCTCCAGAAAGCTATAATTAGACAACATACAGAAATACGCTCACCATTTCTACCGTAATGTAGTATGTATTTGGACCAGGAAGAGCGGATGCATGGCCTGTGGATTCACTCAGGGCACATCAGGTGGGATGGGGTTTTAAAACCACCATCTGTGGAGCCCACAGTCTGTGCGGAGATGAGCCGATATATGGAAATGGTGGATGTGGTACAGAGGACCTGGGATGCTTGAGGAGGCTTGGTCTTGCTGAGAAGGACAAAGACCTGAAGGAGAAAAAGGCACAGATTGCCTGTTGCACTGGAGACTTATTACACACACATGAGAAGGAGACCTGGGAAGGTACTGGGCCAGTGCTGCCCAGGATTAGCCCATCAGCCAGCACGCTATCTCCATGAGGGTGGCACACACTGGCTCGTTGCAACACAAAATGTGAGACATGCTAAGGTAGGTTGTCTGTGCCAAACCACAGGCATCCTGCAAGAGACATGGTGTGAGTGTGGCATGCCTCCAGCGTCTTCCAGTGCTCCTGGCAGTGCAGAAAGGTGAAAAAAAATGCAGGTGTTGATGTACCTGTGTGCTCCTCTGCCGGGGTGTGCCTATGGGGGCGGGGGGACAAGGAAGATTCAAGATGGTGGGCTTATTGCATGTCCCAGGGGACCTCAGGAGAGTAGGAGACAGGGAAGCTCCTAGGGGCAGTTCGGGAACTGCTGCTTTTCAGGGTCTAGGGAAAGTTTTGCCAAAGATACCCCATGGCTCATCCTGAAAGCCCTGACACAATTTCCTTCTTTCTTCGGGGTCCTGCCCCTGGTTTTTGGTGCCTGAGGGGCAAAGGTGTGTGTCTGCACCTGAGAGAGAATTCTGGCAATCTTGCTGGTGCAGATTGTCTGACTTTCTTCATAGGGGATTTACACCAGGTGATACTCAGAGAGAAGCTGCCTCCCGGGTGACCATCGTTGATATCCCTGTGCCCAACTGAGGACTGGCTTCCTAGGCACTTGGGCTGTGTAAGTAAGCAGGGATGCCTGACTGTAAGGAGTCCTACTGGGGCCTAATGAGACCAACTGAAAGAGAGTATTCAGTGAAGGTGGGTGGAATCAGGCCCTCTTGTTGTTTTGGGGATAGGAAAGCTGCTTTCTGCCCAAAGGAGGCATGAGCTGTGGGCCCACTAAGGGCAGTTTTCCCAGATCATCATCTGTTTGGAGATACCGTGGGTCAGGGTAGTAATAAATAGAAGGGACTGTGTGTGGAAATGCCACCTTATCTTTATGACCACAGGTTGCACGCCTTGTATCAGTAGAGACCCTCTATCTATGTGCACCTTCCTCAAAACATTGTTATTTATTTATTTTAAAGCTTTCTAACTTTTTATTGAAATATACATATAGAAAAATACATAAATCATGGGTATACAGTTTAATGGATATAAAAAAATCTAATCACTTCTAGGTAATTAGCATACAACTCAAGAAACAGAACATCACTAACAACCCTGAAAACTCTCTTGTGTCTCTCCCAATCACCACACTCCAAAGATAACTAGGATACCTGAATTTCAACACATAGATAAGTTTTATCTTCTTTGGACCTTTACATGAACAGAATCATACTGTATGCATCTTTGTATCTGGCTTACTTTGCTTAACATTGTAGTTAATGAGACTTATCTATGTTTTCCATGTAGCAATATCTTGTTCATTCTTAGCCTATAGTTCAAAATCTTTCTTGAATTTAAATCTAAATCTTGGCAAATTCATCTTCAAGACGTAGATTGGAGATGCCCAGCTGGAGTGTTCTCTCATGTTCAATTTTCCCTTGACTTTCAATGTTTCAGTGAAGACAGTTTCTGCCTCTTTATTTGAACACTATTTCACAAGTCCTGACATGTAGAAAACGTTCCTGAGAAACTGAAATGTCCTTCCCAAGAATCCTTTTTATATTATCTTATCATTATTATCATATATTATCATTATATTTTTCCAGTGATAGAAGACTATTATTGTTCCCCTTAGTATTCTTTTTTGGCAGTCGTGCCTTTCTTATTGCTTTTGTAGAGCAGTGTCTAAATGTCTTCCTACATTCTGCCATCATATTGAAGTTTAGGGCCCAAAGCCATCAGCAAAATTCCAAGGATCATGTCCAGCCAATGGACACACAGTGGGCTGTACACAATCTTCATCTAAGGGAAGAAATTATTTACTTATTTACTTTACAATATTGTATGGGTTTTGCCAAACAGAAACATGAATCCTCACAACACTGGATCACGCCCAGGCCTGTCATAGTCTCTGGGGGCGCTTGGAGGCTCGGGCATCTCTTTGACCTTTTCCTGGAGATAGCACTTGGAAGCACAGGCAGACAAGTGCACACAGAGTGCCACACAGATAGAAAGAGCAGAGGGCCTCACTCAATGTTGTGGGCCTTAAGGGGCGGTATGCTAGCCAAAGGGACACAACATTGACCAGAAATGACCTAGACAGGTGCCTACCACAAAAACAGTTCTCCAAGTCAGCTGAGCCCAGACGTCCTTGTTTTCGGGTCCCCTGAAGCATTGCACAGACAATGGATTAGACCAGCATGACTGGTACTGTGAAAATTTTCAAGGTGATGGGAGAATGCTGAACACAGGTGCATGCCACTCTGCTGTCCAGGTGAGCGTTTCCAACCTGCCCGATCTTCTCTGCAGATTGGTCCCTGTCAAGAGCAAATGCCAAAATTTTGTGGCCTTTGAAGCTAAATCACAGAGTTAGAATTTCAACCTGAATGAATGATTTGCATGTGAAAAAAAATGACCAAGACAAAGAAAGTCAGGTGGTTACCAAAACTTATGTTCCTGGAGAAGAAAGCTTGTACTTCTGCATATCTGCAAGTTGCTTTTCAGGGATGTTAGTGTGTACACAGACATGTGTGTGCATATGTGCACACAAAGTTTCCTGACAGTACACTTGTGAATATGAGGTGTCAGAACTGACCTAGCCAGGTGATGGAAGTTGGATGGTGAAAATATTAAAAACAGGGAATTGTATATAGTCTGGCCATCAGAAGCATTGGAGCCAGGGTACCAATGCCTGTTATCCCACAGAGTGAGCAATTTCCAAGTGAAATCACAGTGGTGTACATAGGATGCCTGGCAGAAAGGAGAGGCAGGAAGAAAGTGCCTGAAGGCCACCAGTGAGAGTAGTCAAAACAGGCTGCAATCCCAGACACAGAAGCTGAGGTGGGTGACCCCACAGCCCCTTGGGCATGAAGCTACAGAAGCGTTTCCATTCTTCTCAAACACTGGGCATTCTTTCCCTGACCTTACCATGAGCATCAGCACCCCTTGCCATTTTTGTGAGGTTTCAGAAATGGACCAGCACAGCAGCATAGGCACTTGCTACCTGCATAGTCTTCCAGTCTGAAACATCACTTTTTGTACTCTGTGCAGAAAGCATATATAGGGGGTCAGGACTATACGATGGATAACTTAGATTGATCCTGTTGCTGCTCTGGCCCCACTTGATTGGGTAACTGAGCAGGCTCTTACAAATTCTCACATAGAGAACAGAACCACTTGAAAGGGCCTTGGTAGGGCAAATGGGCAGACGTGCATGTCTCCTGCACCAGTGAGTCGTGAAACTTAACAGGGAGTTGTCCTTAGTGACTCACTGGCAGGTGTTTGAAGAAGGTTCAGGGAGATTCCTCATGCCAGCAGAGCATGCTCCATTTCTCCCTCTGTGAAAAGTGTGGCCACACCACCTCAGGTCTATGCAGCGTTCACATCTGTCCAGTGAGGGAGAGAGGGTTACCTGACCCCTTCTGCAGTTCAGCAGTGACCACCCATGGTTGGCTTTCAGGTTTGAGAAAGCACTCTCCAAACCTGTGGACTAAAAAAGTCTGATCTCCCATTGGTGCAACTCAGTCAGGAGGAGAAGGGCTTGCTTTCACACCAAGGATAAGCTTCTCCTATGAGCAGTGGTGTCTGTACAGTGGCAAACAACCACAGCACCACTTAAAAAGATGGAGACCCACAGACACCAGCCCTGGTTCACACAAAGAAGAGTTGCTCAAAACAGTGCTACGTCAAAGCAGAGATAAAGAGACAAAGAGAGAGCTGTGTACCCAAAAATCCTGGTGTCCCTGAACAATGGAGATCAACGTTGCAAATGGTGAGGTTTTCTCCTACTCCCCTAGCATCTGGCCAGCAACAGTCTCTCTGTCCCATGGAGAAAAGTATCCAGCCACTTGGCACCCCTGCGTATCCTGTGGATACTTAGGGAGAGCTCCCAGTTATTGAGGGTCCTGTGGAACACAGGAGTGTGCAATTCAGATTGTGGATCAGGAATCCGTGGTTGGAATTTCTAGATACAGATCAATAACAGTGCCTGAAGTAGTGACAGATACAAAACCCTCTAGCTCTCTGGAGCAGAATCTGGTCATGTAGTGGAGCTGGATCCCAGGAACCATGGAAGATGCCATCCAGTTGAAGGGCGTGCCCATAGCATGCTGTCCACTACCTTCTCGGCCATTGGTCTAGATTTGGGTCAGCTGCCCATGCATGACTCACAGCCTAGGGCTCCACCTGTTTGGCTGATGTCCCAGGGCCCATTCACTCAGTCCTGGGCTGCCACCACCGCTTTCCTTAGTCTCAGGCCACCCCCTACACACACCAGATATAACCTCCCACCGTGCCCCACACTCCCTACACCAAAAAGCCTAGTAGGCCCCACAGGTTTACTGCAGCCTGGGCAGGCATTGCATACCCCTTGCTGTGGTGCTGTTATGTCCTGTCCCTTCACATCTGACCCAGGCTGGGGTCATTGCCAGAGCCAAAATGAGCATGAGAAGTGGTCAGAGGTCACACCAGCTATAGCCTCCCAACCATGCCCCACACTCCCATCACCAAAAACGCTAGTGGGCCTCACAGGTTTGCTGCAGCCTGGGCTGGCATTGCATACCACTTGCTGTGGTGCTATTATGTCCTGTCCCTTCACATCTGACCCAGGCTGGGGTCATGGCCAGAGCCAAAATGAGCATGAGAGGCGGTCAGAGGAATGTGTGAGCATCCTGGGACCCCGGACCTTCTTAGTTGTGAGCCAGGGTGCTCAGGGTGATGAGGCCCTGTGGCCTGCCCTTGTGATGCTGTGCGTGGCTGGGACGTTGCAGCCACCAGTTGTCACACCAAGCGAAAATGCCACCCTCTTCAGGGCGGAGGCAGAAGAGGACAGCAAGGCCCAGGTGGACAGAGACGTGGCAGGGATCAGACAGGTGTTCCAGCTGCTTGCAGAGGACATCATTGAGGATGTGGAGGTTTTGGAGGATAAAGAGCAGTAACAGGAGCCCTCCTGGAGCTAGAGGAGAAGACGGTGGAGGAGCAGTGCCAGGAAAGGCCTGGAGGCCCAAGTGAGCTTCTGGGGCTCGAAGTGCTGCAGGCGCTGGCCCACCCTGCGAGTGGAACTGAGCTCTGAGCATGAGAAAAACTGCAGGTCCTACTTTTGGTTCATGTGCAAGAGCCATGAGAGAAGGAAGTGTGACTTGGCTTAGAGAAGCACCATCATCCAGATTATCCTTGGCTTCAGGGCCAAAGTGGTGTCCTTTTTGCTGCTCCTTGGGGATTGCTGCTCAGGAGGAGGAGGAGGCATAGAGGCAGGAGCAGGAGGAGGGGTGGAGACGAGGGCACATGATGGGTGCTGGTGGATCCTGAAGGAAGTGTGGTACTGGGCAATTGTCGGTACCCACAGAACAGCTGAGTAGAGTCTGGGCAAGGCCACACCTGTAAGTGTCACAGCCATGACTTTGTGTGTCTGCTTCAGACCTCCTTCTGAGTAGGAACAGCCTCTAAGTCAGGAATGAGCAGAGACAGCACACTAAAACAGCCTTAACAGATACTTATTGTTGAAAAGGTGAATGATCCCCAAAATAACTGACATATGGGAGTTCTCTCTCTCTCTCTTATTCACACACACACACACACATACACACACAGAAAACCACACAACATATGTACACATATACTAACAAACACCCAGTCCTTTGCTTTCAGACACAATTTGTCACAATGACTGTATGTCCTACTATGTAAGCAGTGACATCCAACTACCCAGCATACACAGGTCTGGAGAAGGTAGCAATCAGAAATAGCCCCTGATTGGGGAATGCAGACCATCTCAGATGCAGACCACCACAAGGAACACAGAGCCATGAGCATGTCTGATGGTATGGTAAGGCCAGAGGACATTAGTAATGGCTGGGTAAGCGGAAGAGCCCGGCATCCTTGAAGATGCCTCTTCCAGTGTCCTTCCACCCCAAACTAGGGCTGATGCTCCTGACTTCTTGGCCCAGCATGTGGTATAAATGGCACCTTGACCTCAAACAGAGTATGAACCACCTTCAAGTTTCTTGCTCATAATCAACGACCAAGATAAACACTTTCTCAGCTATGTGATTGACTTGAATGTCAGTGAGGAAGACTGAGGACAGGTGGGTTTGGGACTTGGTGGGGTGTGTGAGAATCATTTTATCCATGTTCTTACCCTGTGAGAGTTTGGAGAGGCTTCGTGGAAGCTGTTAATGCCTGCCTGGGAGACAAGCTGAGGACCCTAGAAGTTTTTTCCTCCTCCCTATCCTAGAAGGTCAGGTGCGAGACATTCACAGTCCTGCAGCAAGGGGATCTTTTCCTTTCAGGACCATCCCAACTTCTTGGACATAGTGATCATTAAAGAGTATTACCCTGACATCACTGGTAAAACATGGTGCTCGGGCTGATGATTGTGGGTGTACAAGGGTGTGGATGATCCACCTGTGGTATCCACACCTATCTCCCCTGTCTTTCTGCAGAATATAGGGGACATTGTCTCACTGCAGTCCATCAGTTCCGAGACTTTGAACAGGTAGCACCTGCCGCAGGCTGGACACCAGGAGCCTTAACTTTCTCAAGTGGTTGTCAGGCCACAACTTCCCAGAATCAAACTGGATTGCTGAGCTGGGGTTGCTTTGGTCCTGCATACAGTTGATGAATGTTGTTGGAGTTCTTGGCTGCTCTTGTGAGGGTTCGAGTCCTGATCAGCCAAATGCTGACCTTGCTCAGCAGCAAGGTGTTGCCAGCAGATCATCACTGAAGATGTGTGGGATGATCCCCTGAGGATCATCACCCCAGGAGGAAAGATTCTTCCAGAAAGGTAACTGATAGAAACACATGAGGTAAAGGGATCTGGAGGTAGGCCTTGAAGGGACAGTCGTTTACTAGCTGGGACACTGTCCTTTCCCAAATGCAGATGCTCAGTCTCATGCAAGCTGGCTGTGGAGCCTGAATTTGGGCCATGCATGTAGCAGATGGCCTGCTGAGACTGGGGGCTTGGAGATTCAGTGTGTCCATGAGTGAACTAAGTCTCTCTCAAATCAGTTGTGGTTTCAGAGTGAGAGTCCTAGGAGATACTACTAGAGGCAGAGTAAATTAAGTTTGTTTGTCAGAATCTTCCTTCTGTGGGTCAGGCCATACCCTGGCCTCCTGTTGCTCACTGAGTTTGAGATTGCCTGGGCCTTATACTCCCACCCCTTACCCTGGGAAGGCCTATCATCGCAAGGGCATCCTCTCTGGTGTTTCAGTGCACCTGTGTGCTGACTTTGGGATCATCTGTGAATTTCCACATCCACCACTGAGAAGCTCACCACCACCACACATGTTGCACTGGAAGTGGCTTCAGGCTACCTTGGGAAAATATGAAAGAGTTCGAGGAGGAGGTGGACAGGAAGCCACAAGAACGGGACATGGTGACTACTAACTTCATCTCCCACATTGCCGTAACCAACCACCCTTAGACTGGGAATGCCTCGTGTGTCCTCTTATGGTTGCTTAGCACCTCCTCTACTATCACCTTCATATCGGCATCTTCCCTGGGCCAGACACACGGGCACACACACAAACACAGCCGACACAAGCACATGCGTGTATATAAACACATGGTTAGCACAGGGACACAAACACAAACAAGGCATTCAGGCTCTCGAAACATCTTTGTTTCCTGTTTGCGTTAGTGTCCCCACGCTGAGCATGTGTGCATACAAACATGTGGTTGTGTAAGACGTGTTTGTGTGTGTGTGTCCAGCCTAGGGCAGATGCAGAGATGAAGGCAACAGAAGAGGAGGTGCTAAGCAACCATAAGAGGAGGCAGGAGGCGTCCCCATTGTCAGGGTGGTTGTTCGCCGTATCTCTGCAGTGACCCTGTTCAGGATGTGAATGACGAAAGGACAGCCACTGATAACTCCGGACTGTGGCTCCAAGATCTGCAATTAGACCAAATACAAAAACACGCTTATCATTTCTACCTTGTTATTGCGTGTGTGGACCAGGAAGAGGGAGTGCCTGGTCTGAGGATTCACCCAGGACAAATCAGATGAGGTGTGTCTTTGAAACCACTGGCTGTGGAGCCCTCAGTCTGTGGGCACATGGGCCATTCTGTGGAAATGTGGACGTGGCTACGGCAGGACTGGCATGATGAGAAGGCGAAAGTCCTGCAGGGTAGGGCAGAAACCCAAAGGAGGCAGAGGCACAGATTGTCTGCTGCACTGGAAACTTTTCCACACACATGAGGATAACTGGGAAGGTCCTGGGCCTGTGCTGCCCAGGATCAGCCCATCAGCCAGCACACTCTTTTCCGGAGGGTGGCGCACACACACATTATGTGATGCAAAACACAAAATGAACTAAGATAGGCTGTCTGTGCAAAACCACAGGCATCCTTGGAGAGACAGGGTGTGACCGTGGCATGCCTCCAGGCACTTCCAGCCTCCCTGGCAGTGCAGGTAGGCAACGAAAGCGCAAGAGTGGGTATATGTGTGTGTCCCTCTGCTGGGATGTGTCTGTGAGGGAGGTAAGAAGTTTGGTGGGCTTATGGCATGTCCCAAGGGACTCCTGGAGAGTGGGAGACAGGGAGGACCCTGGGGGCAATTTGAAGCCTGCTGATTTTCAAGGTCCAGGGTCTAGGCAATAGCAGTCTTGCCAGAGATAACCCATGACTTGTGCTGAAAGTTTTGACGTGAATTCTTTCTTTCTTTTGCGGTTATGCCCATGGCTGTGGGGTCTTGATGGGCAAAGATGCAAGGCTGCACCTGAGGGAGGATTCTGGCAGTCTTGTTAGAGTAGATTTTCTGATTTTGTCATAGGGGATCTGCACCAGGTGACACTCAGACATACCCTGTCTTCCAAGTGACCATCCTGGATGTCTTTGGGCCCAACCAAGGACAGGCTTCATTGGGACTTCAGCTGTGTGGGCAAGCAGGCATAACTGATTGTGAAGACCTGCCTGGCACTAATGAGAACAACTGAAAGGGAATATTGGGATTTAGTAAATCAGTGAGACATGTGTGGTTCAAGAACTCTTGGTGCTATGTCACAGAGTTAGAAGTGCAATCTGACATGATTGATGAGCAATTGAAAGAAAATAACCAGGACATAGAAAGTCGTGTGCATACCAAAATTCATGGTCCTGTAGAAGAAAGCTTGAACTTCTGCACATGTACAAGTTTCCTCTCAGGGATGTTAGTGTGTTTACCCATGTATATGCACATGCACCTGCCAGTACGCTTATGAGTACAAGTGGTCGAAGCTGACCTAACCAGATGATGGAAGCTGAATTACGAAAACCATGAAAGCCATAGGAAAAGGTGCATAGACTAGCTAGCAGGAGCACTGAAGCCAGGGTACTGATCCCCATAATCACTGAGCAATCAAGTTCTGAGTGGACTCAGAGTGGTACAGCAAGGATGCCTGGCAGAAAAAAGAGGCAAGAAGACAGTGCCTTGGGGTGACCAGTGACAATGCAGAAGATCTGAGACACAGAACAGGCTGCAATCCCAGACATAGAAGCCACGGTGGGTGACTTTACAGCCCCATAAACACCCAGACTCAAGGGCCTTTCCATCCTTCTCAAGTGCCAGACATACTTTTCCTGACCTTACCATGAATATGAATGACACTTGCCTTTTTTGTGTGGTTTCAGTGATGGACCAGAACTGCAGCATAAGCACCTGCTACCTGTAGAATCTTCCAGCTTGAATCATCACTCTTTGTACTCTTTGAAGAACACATATATTGGGTATCAAGACTATATGAAGGATGGCTTAGCTTGATCCTCTTGCTGCTCCCAGCCCCACAGTCTCGGGCGACTGGGTGGCTGAAATGTATCCTCTCTTGGAGAACAGAACTACTTTGAAAGGGGCTCAAAAGGGTAAATTGGCAGCTGTGCATGTTTCCGGCACCTGTGGGTCATGGAACTTAATGGGGAGCTGCCCTTACCGTCTCCCTGGCAAGTATTCAAATAATGTTCAGGGAGTTCCCTCAGGCCAGCAGGGCATGCCTCATTTCTCCGTCTGTGCAAAGTATAGCCAAGCCACCTCTGGCTTTTGCAGCATTCACGTCTGCAGCGAGAGAGAAAGGGTCACACTGCCCCTTCTGTAGTTCAGCTGTAACTTCCCACTGTTGGCTTTCAAGTTTGAGAAAGCCCTCTCCGAATGTGTGGACTAACAATGTCTGGCCTCCCATGGGTACAACTCCCTAAGCAGAAGAAGGGCTTATCTTCTCCTATAATCTTCTCAGATAAACTTCTCGTATGAGCACTGGTGTCCAGAGAGTGGCAGACAGCAAAAACACCACATAGAGAGATGGAGACAAACAGACATCAGCGCTTGGTACACACATAGAAGGAATGCCCGAAACAGTGCTATAACACAAGCAGAGATAAAGAGACACAGAGCGAGCTCTGTACCCTAAAGCTCGCATGTCCCTGAACAGTGGAGATCAACTGTAGCAGAGAACGGGGTTTTTCCTTTCTCCCCTAGCATCTGGACAGCAACAGGTTCTCTGTACCATGGAGAAAAGTATTCAGCGATGTGACACCCCTGCTTATCCTTTGGATACTCAGCGAGAATTCTCAGTTATCGAGGGTCCTTTACGGACTCAGAAGTGTACTGTTTGGACTGCAGATCAGGAAACCATGGTTGGAATTTCTAGAGCCTGGTCAATGACAGTGCCTGGGGTAGCAGCATATGCAAAACCCACTACCTCCCTAAAGCAGTATGTGCCATGTGGGTGCTCTGCATCCCAGGAACTGTGGAAAATACCCTATATTCGAGGAGCATGTTCATATGGGTGCCGCCCACATGCTCCCAGCTTTTAAACTAGATTTGGGCCAGCAACCTGTGCGTGGCTCATAGCCTAGGGGCCCGCTTATTTGGCTGATATTCCTGGGGCCAATTCACCTCCTCCTGTGATGTCTGCCACCTCTTTCTTCAGCCTCAGGCAACAGGACACACACCAATCCCCGCTTCCCTACCATCTCCCTCTCTTCCCCCCACCCCCCAAATAGCTAGTGGGTCACTCAGGATTACTGCAAACTTAGCTGCATTTACACACCATTTGTTGTGCTATTATGTTCCATTCCTTCACATCTGCCCCAGCCTGGTGTCACGACCAGGGCCAAAAGGAGTGTGAAAGACATTCAGAGGAATGCAGGAGCATCCTGGGACCCTGGACCTTCCTAGTTGTGAGCCCCGGTTTCAGGGCACTGGGATTGGTGGCCTCCCATCTTGATGCTTTGTGCGGCTGGGACCTTTCAGCCACCAGTTTCATGCCAGGCAAAGGAGCCACCTATTCAGGGTGGAGGCGGTGGACGATGGTGGATGCCTGGTGGACGGAGATGTGGCGGGGATTGGGCGGTTATTCCAGCTGCTTGCGGAAGACATCATGGAGGAGATGGAGGTTGTGGCAGATGAAGAGCAGCAACATGAGTTCTTCCAGGTACTAAGAAGATGGTAGAGGAACAGGGCCAGGAAAGGCCCAGGAGCATGACTGAGCTTCCTGGGCAAAATGTGCTGCAGGCACTGGCCACCCTGAAAGTGGAACTGAGCTCTGAGCATAAGGAAAACTGCAGGGCCTACTTTCAGTTCATGTGCAAGAACCATCAGAGGAGGAAGCCTGACTTGGCTCAGAGGAGCGCCATCATCTGGGACATCCCTTGCTTCTGGGACATAGCTGTATGCTTCCTGCTACTCTTTGAAGTCCATCGCTCAGGAGGAGGAGGAGGTGCAGGAATCTTTTCCCTCCTTTCTATCCTGGCAGGTGTTGTTGCAGAGCCATTCAGAGTATGACTGCAAGGTGATTTTTTCTTTCAGGACCCCCCTACTTCTTGAACACATTGACCAGTATGTAGAATTAGCTTGACATCACTTGTAAAACGTGATTCCTGGGGTGATGAGTGTGGCTACGCAAGGTTGTGGATTATCCACCTGTGGGATTCACACCCATCTCCCCTGTCTCTTTGTAGGGTATAGGGCAAGTCATCCCACTCCTGTCCTTTGGTTCTGGAATTTCAAATGAGGAGCATCCAGCCACAGCATGGACACCAGGAGCCTTAACTTTCTCTGCTGGTTGTCGGGTCACAACTGCTCAGAATCAAAGAGGATTGCTGAGGTGTGGTCTCTTTGGGCCTGCACACAGTGGGCGATTGATTTTGGATTCCTTGGCTGCTGGCTCACCTTGCTCGTATTGCCAGCAGATCATTGGCGAAGATGTGTGGGACAATCCCCTGAAGTAGTACCCTGGGTAGGACAGTTCTTCCATGAGAGTAACTGACAAACATATGTGGAGATGGGGTCTAAAGGCAGGCCCTGAAGGGATAGTTGTGCAGTATCTGGGACACTGTCCTTTTCTAAATGGGGATGCCCAGACTCAGTCAAACTAGCTGTGGAGCCTGAATTTGGGTCATTTGGGTCATGCATATAGCAGGTGACCTCCTGAGACTATTTGGGGACTTGGTGTGTCTGTGAGTGCAGCAAGTCTTTCAAATCAGCTGTGGTTGCAGCCCCAGAATCCAAGTGATAGTACTAGAGGAGAGTGCATTAAGTACCTTTGTCAGAAGCATTCTTTGGAAGTCCTTCCATCCCCGGCCTCCTGCTGCTCCCTGAGTTTGACATTGCCTGGGCACTTCACTCCCACCCCTTACCCTGGGAAGGCCTATCATTGAAAGGGTGTCCTCTGCAGGGTCCCAGTGCACCTGCAGGCTGACTTTGGGATCTTCTGTGAATTTCCACATACACCACTTAGTGTCTCACAACCACCAAACACGCTGCCCTACAAGCAGCTTCAGACTGCTTCGGGAAAATATAGAAGAGCTCGTGGAGGAGTTGAACAGGGAGCCCTAAGTGCAGGACATGGTGCCTACTGTCACCATCTCTGACATTGCTGGACTCGGTCATCTTCACCTCCTGAAACACTTATATTCCCTGTTTGCAACTGTGTCCCCATACTGATCAGCCCTGTGAGTTTCATGGAAGGAATGATGCTAAAGCTGAAACGCCAGTACTTTGGCCACCTCATGCGAAGAGTTGACTCATTAGAAAAGACTTTGATGCTGGAAGGGGTTGGGGGCAGGAGAAGAAGAGGATGAGATGGCTGGATGGCATTACTGACTCGATGGACCTGAGTCTGAGTGAACTCTGCGTGTTGGTAATGGACAGGAAGGCCTGGCGTGCTGCAGTTCATGGTGTCACAAAGAGTCAGACACGACTGAGTGATTAAACTGAACTCAACTGACTGAGCACGTGTCTATATCCACACGTGTGCTTAATTTGGCTGTATTTGTGTGTGTGTGGGGGGGGGGAGAGGGTGTGGGGGTGTGTGTCCAGCCAGGGCAGATGCAGAGACAAAGGCGACAGGAGAGGAGGTGCTGAGCAACCATAAGAGGAGTCATGTGGCAATCAGGCTGAAGGTTGTTTGTCACTTTTTGCATTGACCCTGTCCAGGATGGGGAATGAGGAAAGGATGGCCAGTGATAACTCCACACTGTGGATCCAGATATCTGCAATTAGACCAAATGCAAAACACGCACATCATTTCTACCGTGTTGTTGTGTGCCTTCAGCCCGAGAAGAGGGGGTTCATGGTCTAAGGATTCACACAGAGCAAGTCACATGGTGTGGGGCTTTGTAACCACTACCTGTGGAGCCCTCAGTCTGAGGGGCCATGGGCTGGCACCTGAAAATTGTGGACGTGGCTATGGCAAGACTCAGCATGGTGAGAAGGCTAAGATCCTGCTGAGATGGGAAGAGATCTGAAGAAGAAAGACTCATAGATTGCCTGCTGCACTGGAGACTTGTTCCACACACATGTGAAAAGGAGAACTGGGAAGGTCCTGGGCCAGAGCTGCTCCAGATCAGAGCATCAGCCAGCACACACCCTCCCTGAGGGTGGCACACACTGGCACGATGTGACACAAAACACAAGACGTGCTAAAGTAAGCTGTATCTTCAAAATCACAGGCATCCTAGGAGAGGCATGGAATAAGCGTAGCAAGCCTCCGTGCACTTCCAGCCTGCCTCCCTGGCAGTGTCGAAAGGCAAGTAAAGCACAAGTGGGTATATCTATATGACCCTCTGCCAGGATATGCCAGTGAGGGAGGGAACAGAGAAGAAGCAAGGACAATGGGCTAATTGTATGTCCTAAGGGACCTCAGAGAGCGGGAGACAGAGAAGCCCCTGGAGGCAGTTCAGGACTTGCTGGTTCTTAGGGTCCAGGGTCTAGGCAATAGCAGTCCTGCCAAAGATACCCCATGGTCCGTGCTAAAAGTTCTGACATGAATTCTTTCTTTTCTCTGGGGTCTTCCACCTGGCTTTGGGGGCCTGAGGGGCAAAGGTGAAAGTCTATACCTGAGGGAGGATTCTGGTAGTCTTGCTGGAGCAAAATCTCTGATTTTATCGTAGGGGATTTCAACCAGGTGACACTCAGAGGGACGCTGCCTGCTAGGTGACCATCTTGGATGGCCCTGGGCCCAACTGGGCACTGCCTTCCTTGGCATGGGGGCTGAGTAGGTAAACAGGGATGCGTGACTGTAGGGAGTCCTATCTAGTCCTAATGAGAGCAACTGAAAGAGAGTCTTGGCATTCAGCACATCACTGAGCCTGGGTGGTTCAAGCCCTCTTGTTGTTTTTGAGATAGAAAAGCTGCTTTCTGCTCAAGGGAGACATTAGGACCGGGCCAAGATTCCGTGGGCATGGGTAGTGCCCCTTAAACAGAAGGGATGACATGTAGGGATGCCACCTTACTTTTATGGCCTCAGGTTCCATTCTTTGTATCATAAGAGACTCTGTATCCATGTATACCTTCTTCACAACCTTGGATCAGACCCAGGCCTATTACAGTCTCTGGGAGCATTTGGAGGTGTCTCTTCGGCTTTTTCCTGCTACATGGAGATAGCACTTGGGGGCAAAAATAAGTGCACACAGAAAGTTACACAGATAGGAAGAAAAGGGGGCTTCACACAGAACGTTGTGAGCTGTACGGGGTGGTAGGCTAGCAAGAGCGGCACAACAATAATAACAAATGACCTAGATAGGTGCACACCGCGAAAGCAGTTTTTCAAGTCAGCTGAGCTCAGAGGTCCTTGTTTTCTGGTCTGCTGAAGGAATGCACAGGCAATGAATCAGGCCACCGTAACTGGTACTGGGAAGGTGTCCAAGATAATGGGAGAATGCAGAGGCAGGGGCATGTTATACAGCTATTCATGGCAAATGCTTCCAACTCTGCCCGCTGCTCTGCTGGTCAGTCCCTGTCAGTAGCAAATGCCAAGACTTTGTAGCCTTTGAGGATAAGTCACAGAGTTAGAAGTGCAAAGTGACATGATCAATAAGCAAGTGAAAAACAGGACAAAGAAATTTGGGTGCTTACCAAAATTCATGTTCCTAGAAAAAAAAAAAAAAAGCTTGTACTTCTGCATATATACAAGTTTCCTCTCAGCGATATTACTGTGTACATGTGTGTTTGTGCACATGTGTGCATAGGAGTCCCTGTCAGTACGCTTGTGAGTAGGAGCTGTTGCAAAAGACCTAGCCAGGTGATGGAAGTTGGATAGTGAAAACATGAGGTTCTTAGGGAAAGTACATAGTCTCTGACCAGAAGAAGCATTGAAGCCAGGGAATCAATCCCCGTTATCTCATGGAGCAACCACGTTCTAAGTGATCACAGTGGTGCACCTAGGATGCCTGGCAGAAAGGAGAGGCAGGAGGAAAGTGCCTGGGTAGTGTGAAGAGGAAAGCCCACTACACGTGCAGTTTATGAAAAGTAGAAAATGTACCTAATGAGTTGGAAGGAAAAACTGCACCTAATTCTCTAGCTAAGAGAATTTCCATTCAAACAGCCAAAAGTGCTTCCTGCTTTCTTCTTGCTGCCTATAGTAAA
>SJYC01127142.1:0-11284 GCA_006408675.1 Madoqua kirkii
ACTTCCCACAAGACATTGCGACATGCAAATATTTTAGTGTATTCCGCCCCTGGTAGTTCCACGCTAGGACGCACACGCACTGCGGTTCCCGCCTTTAGACTGCGCTGGCGATTCCAGGGAGCGGACTGATGACGTCAGTGTTCGGGCTCCATGGCAGCTCGGCGGCGGGGGACTGCAGGCGGCAGAACGCGAGGTTCGGTTTGAACTATGGGGGCCAGAATACTGGGGGCGGGAATTCAGAAAAGGAACTGTGCCCTCTACTACAGCCCTTCCTATTCCCATCGCTCCCTGAACCAGCGCTTGTTTTGTTGCCGAACTTTGAAAATTTCGGTTATCGTAGCTTTTGGGAATTACAGAATTGTGTCTGACGGCCTGTTGACCTGTTACAACTTAGTGCCACCACGGTTTTACATTCCTAATACAAAACAGTTTAAAAACTTAAGTGCAAGGTGCACCATTATTTTATGTACCTTTGAGCAAGGAAAAACGCTTCCAATTAAAACGTGATTCGGAGCTTCTAAGTCATCCCTTGTAAAATGCATCCCAGTTTCAGAGATTATAAAATGCAGTTTTAAAACTGACTAATGACAGACGTATCATACTCTGGTATTGTGTTCTTAAATGTGTTGTCTTCCTCTAGATTTTTCGATTAGGGCAACTGAAGTACAAAGAGATGAAATAACTTCTACACTGATTCTCCAGTTAGAAGAGACAGGGCATAGACTCCAGAGCACTCTATTAACCTATTTCATACCACCTTTAGTAGTTTGAGGATAGGTATTTGGAGGGTATCGGGGTACAAGTAAACAGAAAAGATAAGCAGTTTGAGACTTATGCCTGAGGCCATAAACTCACGTGATCTGTGAGTTGCTTTCGTTTTGTTTGGCTAGAATAGCAGTTCAGGAACTCAGACTGTTTTCTGAGTGGTATGATAGTTATTATTCCTTTGTGAATTTACAAAACCATCTCAATCTATTTCTTTAAAAAGATGTTTTTGCATAGTAGCATCACATTCAGTGTGTACTCATTCTTTTGCTTCTTTGCCCATTCTTCTTGCCTATTCTGAATGAAGCTGAAAGAGTTAATAATGGCAAAACAGTTGCAGAAGACCCTCCTCCTACAAAGAAAATTCGAAAATGTCACAGGGTGAAAAAGGAGCCTGTGGCTGAAGAAAAGGCAGATAATGACAGGACTGAAGACAAGCAAGGTCAGCCCCAGACATACACCATGGAGAACGTGGACCAGCAAGAGGGTCCCTGGGAGGGCTGAGGGTGGGAGAGTATTTTGTTCTTTCAACTCTTATTTTTTCTTCCCTTGAAGATATAATTAACTCTCTATCTTTGGGGCATACCATAAGACTAGTTTCTCAAAAGCTTTAGTTTCACCTATTTTATTGTAATAAACTGAGACTTGAGCAGATCAAGCTTGTTTGGGAAGGGCACAGTGAATCGACAGGTTTCTGTCTAACCATGGCAGCTATTTGTTTCCCATATGAGTAGATGTAGTACTTACCTGTCTTCCCTCAGAGTCTGTGAAGACCTTGCTGTTAAAGGGCAAAGCTCCAGTGGACCCAGAGTGCACAGCCAAGGTGGGGAAGGTAAGAGACTCCCACTAATTTCTCAAAGAATATTGTTCTTACTGGGATTCTTGTCTGGAACATTGCTATTATCTATTTTAGGAATCCTCTCCAAAATTTTCTCCAAGGCTAAGGGATGAACAGCATGGGGTTTGAGAGTACTAATCATGGTGTTTTCTAGCATGGTTAACTTATGGAGTTGTCATCAGCTTTCCACACCTCTTTCTCAATTAGAAAATTGTATCATCATTGTTCTAATGAGAAACTGTGCACTGGTATGTAAGAATACAGAAGAAAGGCTTCCTCTGGAGCAGGTTTCCTTTACTGAGTTAGACTCATTTGTGTTTCTGTAATTACATAAAAGCAACATGTTTTCATTATAGGATTGACAGGTTATGTTTAGAAGAACATACTTTTGCATTTTTTCCCCTGGCAGATGCATGCATGTTGGTAATGTGGGAGAGTGATAGTTTGGGGCATACAAAATTTAGAACCTCACCTATGATCTCATCAGGGCTGGGAATGTACAAATGTCAGTTTTTTCTTTCTCTCTAGGCCCATGTGTACTGTGAAGGAAATGATGTCTATGATGTCATGCTAAATCAGGTAAGAGAAGAAACTGAGAATTTCTCCCTGATAATTATTGATGACAGTGTCCCAAAGCCAGATCTTTAATTCTGAAGTCCCTTATATTAGTACCATAATCCCAAATACTCAACTCTAGTGCACTCTGCCTAATAGTGGAGTCTATAAGAAGCAGATCCTTTAGTAGATTTTTATGTCTTTATTGAATCTATGAATCCACTCTTCCTATGATTTTGCACATTTCCTGGTAAGTTGTTGTTCTTTGTTCTTATGGGCTTTGAGAAACTTTATATAATGTGGAGTATAGTCCTTCATCCATCATTATAAATTGCTTATATATTTTCTAAATTTTTCATTTTCCTTTTGATTTTCTTTATAGTATACTTTTTGCCCATATTGAAGTTTTAAATTTTTATGTAGTTAAATGTCTTTTTTTCTTTTTTAAATTTATTTTTATTGAGGTAACATTGATTTATTACATTCTGTAAGTTTCACATGTACAATATTAGATTTCTACTATGTAGAAATACCTACTACAAGATGCTCACCACGAAAACTTTAGTTCCCATCCATCATCATACAGTTCTCCATGCTCATCAGAGATATGGGCCTCTAATTTCCTTTTTTTGTGTTGTTCTTGTCTGGTTGTGGTATCAGGATAATGTGGGCCTTGTAAAATGAGTTAGGAAGTATTCCCTCCTCTTCAATTTTTTGGAAGACTTTGAGGAGAAGTATTGAATCCTCTTTGAATGCTTAATAGAATTCACCTGGGAAGCTGTCTTGCCCTGGACTTTTGTTTGGGGGAGGTTTTTTATTACTGCTTCAATCTCTTTACTAGAGTTTGGTCTATTCACATTTTCTACTTCTTCATGATTTAGTCTTGGAACATTGTATGATTCTAAGATTTGTCCATTTCTCCTAGGTTGTCCAGTTGTTAGAACATAGATAATTATAATATTCTTTTATAATTTTTTGTGTTTCTGTGGTACCCATTCTTATTTCTCCTCTTTCGTCTCTGCCTTTATCAAAAGTCTTACCTCTTTTTTTCTGAGGCCAACTAAAAGTTTGTCAATTTTATTTATCTTTTCAAATAGCCAGCTCTTAGTTTCATTGATCTTTACTATTATCTTTTTAGTCTATTTCATTTATTCTACTCTGATCTTTGTTATTTCGTTCCTTTCACTGACTTTGGGCTGCATTTATTCTTTCCTGGTTCCTTTAGGTGTGAGGTTCGATTATTTATTTGAGATTTTTCTTGTTTCTTGAAGTAGGCCTGTATTGCTTTAAACTTCCCTCTTAGTGAGTCTTTCGCTGCATTCCATAGATTTTGGCATGTCGTATTTTCATCTTCAGTATTTTTAATTTCTCCTTTGATTTCTTTGTTAACCTCACAGTTACTCAGTTGCAATTGTTTAGTAGCACATTGTTCAGTTTCCACATATTTGTGATTTTTCCAGCTTTCTTCTTGTTGATTTCTACATCATTGTAGAAGTTTCATGCCATGTTATCAGAAAAGACTTGATAAAATTTCAGTCTTCTTAAGTGTATTGAGACTTGTTTTGTATCTCAACATATTTTTTGAGAAACTTCCATATGCACTTGGGAAGAATGTTTATTCTGCTGCACTTGGATGAGATGTTCTGTACAAATCTATGAAACATCTAATCTAATGTTTCATTTAAGGCTGCTGTTTCCTTGCTGACTTTCTATCTGAATGATCTATCCATTGATGTAATTTGGGTGTTAAAAGTCCCCAACTATTGTTGTGTTGCTGTCAGTTTCTTCCTTTAGGTCTGTTAATAATTGTTTTATATATTTTGGTGCTCCAAAGTTGCATGTGCGTATATTGAAAAATGTCTTCTTAATGAATTGTTCCTTTTGTCATTATGTAATGTCCATCTTTGTCTCTTGTTACCTTTTTCTTTTTTTTTTTAATTTATTTATTTGGCTGCGCCAGGTCTTGGTTGCAGCACTTCCATCTTCATTGCCGCACTGGGGCTCTTTAGTTGTGACATGCGGGATCTAGTTCGCTGACAAGAGATCAAACCCAAGCCTCCTGCATTTAGATCTCGGAGTCTTAGCCACTGGACCACCAGAAAATCCCACTGTTACCTTTTTTTCTTGTATCTATTTTGTCCGATAGATAAAATAGGCCTTTTAGGGCTTCCCTGATAGCTCAGTTGGTAAAGAATCTGGCTACAATGCAGGAGACCACGGTTTGATTCCTGGAAGATGCACTGGAGAAAGGATAAGCTACCCACTCCAGTATTCTTGGGCTTCCTTTGTGGCTCAGCTGGTAAAGAATCTGTGTGCAGTGCGGAAGACCTGGCTTCAATCTCTGGGTTGGGAAGATCCCCTGAAGAAGGAAAAGGCTAGCCACTCCAATATTCTGGCCTGGAGAATTCCATGGACTGTATATGTATAGTCTGTGGGGTCACAAAGAGTCGGAGGCAACTGAGCGCCTTTCGCTTTCACTTTGTCTGATAGTGTCGATTACACACTTTCTTTTGGCTGCCATTTGCTTGGAGTATCCTCTTTCATCCCTTCACTCTGAGCCTATGTTTTTCTTGAGAGCTGAGGTAAGTCTCCTGGAGGCAGCATATAGTTAGATCTTATTTTTTAATCCATCCAGCCACTCTGTGTCTTTTGATTGGTGAACCATTTACATTTAGGATGATTATTGATAGATGAAGATTTATTGTTGCCATTTCATCTTTTGTTTTGGTTGTTTGATATCGCCATTTTTTCTTTTTCCTTGTGTTTCTATTTTCCAGTTTGGTTTGGTGGTTTTCTATGACATTTTTCTCAGTTTCCTTTTTTTTTTAACTGTTTAGTATCTCTGCTCTAGATTTATGTTTTGTGATTACCATGAGGTTTGTATAAGCATCTCTTAGATAAAATAGTCCTTTTTCTGCTGATACCATCTTACCTTCATTTGAGTATACAAGTTCCATCCTCTTCCCCTTTTATGTTTTTGTCTCAAATTATTCCTTTTTATGTTGTTTCTTTTTTTTTTAATTTATTTATTTTTTAAGTGAAGGATAATTGCTTTACAGAATTTTGTTTGTTTCTGCCAGACATCATTATGTTGTGAGTTTCTTAGCAAATTGAAGTAGTTATAGTTGTTTTTTCTGGTTTTTTTTTTCCCCCTTAACTTTATGCTATGATAAACTGTTTAAAATCTATTCTGATAGGGCTGCAGTTTTCTGATTCTGTTTATCACCTTACTCAAAGATTTGTGTACTTTTGCTCTTTTGTTACAGATAGAAGAGCTCCTTTCAACATTTCTTGTAAGGCAGGTGTAGTGGTGATCAACTCTCTCAACTTTTGTCTGGGAAAGCTTTTTTTCTCCTTCATCTCTGAATGATGACTTTGGTGGATAGAGTATTCTTGGCTGATAGCTTTTATCTTTCAGTATTTTGAGTGTCATTCCAGTCATTCTTGACCTGTAGAGTTTCTTCTGAGAAATCTGCATATAGCCTAATGGGGACTTCTTTTTAGGTGAGCATCCTTTTTTTCCCTGGCAGTCTTTAAAATTCCTATTTTATCATTGACTTTTGGCAGTTTTAATATAATGTGTCCTGGAGAAGATCGTTTTGTATTGAGGCAATTAGGTGTTCTGGTAGCTTCATAGAGTGGTACACCAGTTTTATTCTCTAGGTTTGGGAAGTTCTCAGCTATTATTTCTTTAGATGAACTCTCTGCTCCCTTCTCCCTCTCTTCTTCTTCTGAAATACCATTACCTAATGTTGCCCTTCTAAAAGAGTCAGATAGCTCTCATAGGATTTCCTCCTTCTTTTTTTACATCTTAATTCTCTTGCCTAATCTACCTGTGTCTTTTCTAGATTTCTGTATTTGGACTCACTTATTCTGTCTTTCATATGGTCTTCCCTGTTTTCAGTGCTTTCTAACACATTATCTTGTTTATTGAGTTCTTTAGCTCCAAAATTTCTGCTTGGTTTTTTATAGAGTTTTAATCTCTTCAGTAAAGTATCCCTTCTGGTCATTAATTTTATTCCTGAACTCACTAAACTGCCTTTCTTAGTTTTCTTGTAGCTCATTTTGTTTCTTCATGACAGCTATTTTGTATCCTGTATCATTTAGATCACAATATTCCATGACTTTGTTTCGTTTCTGGAAAATTGTCAATTTATTTTCGTGATACACTGTAACTATGATTATTCCTAGTGTTTGATGAAGTGTTCTTCTGCCAGCACACTTGAAGTAATGAACACCTTTGTTCTTTAGGTAAAGCTTTTTTTAAAGTCTTAATTTTTAAGGGTTCAATATGTTTAATAATTAGAGGGTGTTCCTTTGTTTTCCAATAGGTGGCGCTCTCGCACAAGTTTCTGGTTTCTCTTATCTGATCTGCCCCTGGTTATATTTGAGAGCACTTTCCACCCTCTGCCACCTCTGTCAGTGGGATCACCTGGTGCCCGCCTTATCACAGCTGTGCCTCCAAGGCTTTTGGTGCTTTGTTGCTGCTACTGTCACTGGCATCACCGCCTGGAGCACCAGGGTGGTAGGAGCTTCCATGCATCTGGAATCTCCTAAGTCATAGGCTCTACCTCAGGAGGAAGGGGGGCAGGAAGCCAGGTTGCCTCACCAGTGCCTCTGGGATCTCTGGTATTGCTGCTTTCAGCCAGGAGCTGCCAGGGAGGGTGAAGGTGAAGGGGCCAGTCATGGGCCCTCCATGGCTCCCATCATTGCTGCCACTGCAACCAAGAGGCCAGAGTCATGTGCACCGCCTCCCCTGCTGCTGCCGGGTTCCCTGGCGGGATGAGATTGCAGGCAGCGCCTCCACTCCTCCCTGGCTCCACTTCCTCTGTTCCCGTCCACCCGCCTTTAGATGTACAGATGTGTGCGGTTTTCTGGTGTGTGGGCACCTGTGCTGAGCTATGGATTTTTTACTTTCATAGACTGAAGGGGAGAGATGAAGGGAGCATTTTTTTCTCCATCATGCCACTGACCTCCATTTTTTTTCTTTTCTATCTTTTCCTCTTTGCTTATTTTTGTTGTTTTGGATAGATACATGCTTGGTATTTGAATTTATTGATCTATTATATATACTTCTAATAGCTACATTGAATTCCTCTGTTACCATTTTTTTCCTTAAAATATCATAAGCAGATAGAAAAGGACTTAAGGCCTTTCTGTTCTACCATTCAGCGAATTTATAATGTGAGCAGGCAAGAGGTAGAACAGGTAACATGCTTAACAAAGAAGAGTGACTGGGTAACCAGGGCTCAGCTTTACAGCACAAGCTGCTGTTGCCTATCATGGACTACTCTCTCTCTTTGCTGGAGTAGGTTACTCGCAGGATACCTTTTTAGATACTGGTCATATTTTCTCTGAATGTCTCCTGGTCATGTTAGTTATGGGGTAGGGGTGGCAATGGTTTCTGCCTATCCTTTTTCCCATCCTAACATTGTCCTACTCTCAACTCATGGTCAAATTGTTGCAGGTGACAAGCCAAAATTGTAAATAGTACTATGAAAGAATAAGTTGTCTAAACAAACAAGCATAATGGTTATAGATCTTAGGGGCATCAAAATTGCTTTCATTTGGAAAATAATGACTGCAGGTGGATTGGGAGCTGAAAAACACATATGGCCTCTGTAATATCTATGGAGGGAGGAGAGGCAGGAAGAAACAGAAGGAGCCAATCAATGTAGGATATTTGAGGTTGGGTATAGGTTTTAGGCCAGAGAAGGCAATGGCACCCCACTCCAGTACTCTTGCCTGGAAAATTCCATAGACAGAGGAGCCCGGTGGGCTGCAGTCCATGGGGTCACGAAGAGTCAGACACGACTGAGCGACTTCACTTTCACTTTTCACTTTGATGCATTGGAGAAGGAAATGGCAACCCACTCCAATGTTCTTGCCTGGAGAATCCCAGGGACAGGGAAATCTGGTGGGCTTCCATCTATGGGGTCGTACAGAGTCATACCCAACTGAAGCGACTTAGCAGCAGCAGCAGAGGTTTTAGGTGGAGAAAGCAATGGCTACCCACTCCAGTACTCTTGCCTGGAAAACCCCATACTCAGAGGAGTCTGGTGGGCTGCAGTCCATGGGGTCATGAAGAGTCGGACATGACTAAGTGACTTCACTTTCACTTTTCACTTTCATGCATTGGAGAAGGAAATGGCAACCCACTCCAGTGTTCTTGCCTGAAGAATCCTAGGGATGGGGGAGCCTGGTGGGCTGCCATCTATGGGGTCGCACAGAGTCGGACACGACTGAAGTGACTTAGCAGCAGCAGCAGAGGTTTTAGGAAGCTTCCAGCCTTTAATTCCTAGGAATTCAAAGTATAATATAGAAACCCTTTTGTTCTTTTATTACGTCCTTAATCTTAACTGAACCTGATTTTCTTGTCCCTTGCTGTCCTTTCCTCATGGCAATTACTGTAACCTTTGACCAAGAGTCATTGGTTTATGTGGCTTCCATTTACAAGCCTGTCCTTTAATGTTCATATTTCTCATATCATAGACCAATCTCCAGTTCAACAACAACAAATATTACCTGATTCAGCTGTTAGAAGATGATGCCCAGAGAAACTTCAGTGTTTGGATGAGATGGGGCCGAGGTAATTGCTTTTATTGTGGATTTTGTGAGTTGTTATTTAGAAAGCCAGAAGCAGTTTAGTGAGTAGCCGAAGGTTTCTCTGAGTTTCAGTTGGTGTAGTGGAGTTTCTATAACCTGAGAGGGGCTTAGGAATCAAATTGTGCTGCTCAAAATTGGGGCATGGCAGGCATCCTCATTAGCACTGAAAAAACTAAGAGTAGCCTGTTAAGGCTGAGAACTTGACTGCAGTTGGGCTGCAAGTGCTGCTCAGAGGCGACTGGGTCGGTTCCCTAAGCCCTTCCATCTTTTCCTTCTTTCCTTCTTGCCCATTTGTTAGATGCTAAGTGGAGAGACCTTAGAGATCTGGCTTGTTACTATCAGAGAACTCTTCTTGGGTTGAGGGGGCAGGGAACCACTTTACATGTGGCATTTACTTTGCAGTTGGGAAGACAGGGCAGCACAGCTTGGTGGCTTGTTCCGGGGACCTCAGCAAGGCCAAGGAAATCTTTCAAAAGAAGTGAGTGCTAAGAAATGAGTACAAAATAATACCTTTCATCTTCTTGTATATATCGTCTTTAGGAATTTCATAATAAGTGTGAGTTGACTTAAATGATAATGTCTTTCCACTGGAACACCAAACTGATCCTTAGATAGTGATTAAATCACTTGGAACCAGAAATTGACTAAAATCAGAAGCTAACATATTCAGCACATGACCAACAATTTAGGAAATTTGAGCAGAATGAGATGAGACTGTTCGGCTCCAATTTTAAAACATATGGGCCTTCCTTGGTGATCCAGTGGCTACGACTCCATGCTCCCAGTGCAGGGCGCCCTACTTTGATCCCTGGTCAGGGAACTGGATCCCACATGCCACAGCTAAGTTTGCATGCCATAACTAAAGGCCTCATATGCAGCAACCCAGCACAGCCAAATAAATAAATAAATTTTTAAAATTGTTTTACTATGATATGAAAAACTTTCTAGAGTCCCTGTGAATGTTTCTTTCAGAGAAAAGGATTGGGTAGTAATCTTTTGTCTTAAATCTTAATGACTTTAGTGATGATTGGAGCCTTTGGCAAAAGTTCAATGATCTTTTTTACCACTTTTTGTTCCCTTTTTCTCTAGAGCTTTTCTGTCCATTCAGGGTCCTAATTTAGAATCCAGATTTATGGAATATTGATGATGTAAGAAATAAAAACTTTTAGAGATATTCTTAGGAAAAAGCCCATCCCTAGTAGTAGACCTTTATTTGTAAGATTTTCTCACCAACTTGAACTCTACAGATTCCTTGACAAAACAAAAAATAATTGGGAGGATCGTGAGAAGTTTGAGAAGGTGCCTGGGAAATATGATATGCTACAAATGGACTATGCCAGCAGTACACAGGTAAACTCTGGATGTTTAGGGAAAAACCCTTTCCTCTTAACCAGGGTGAAGTCTAGTAGAGTGGCTCGGATGAGGCCCTAGTCTCTTATTTACTAAAGTCCTTCTAAAGACTTAGGTCCTAAAAAAAAAAAGTTTTGTTTTTTGTTTAATTTTGAATGCTGAGGTACAGTCAAGATGCTTTCCTGAAAGGATCTTTCCTGAAAACTGTCACAAATTTTTCATATTTGGAAAAATGGAAAAACCAATCTTTTTAAGGTGAGAAGATTTGAGATACAATAGCTGTCTCTACAAACTTAATGATGTCATATTAGGAGGACCTTGTAGACGTATTCTGAGTGTTTAACTACGGGAGGCAGAAGTAAGACTAGAAGGTGGAAGTCACATTGAGTACTCTAACTAGGTTTATAATGGGATGGGCCTACTTTCAAGCAAAAGCTAGTGTTCATCTGCCAGGGGTATTGTATAGCCAGTCCTTGAAAGGAACATATAATAAATCTTGAGATTCTATGATTTTTCTCCTTTTTTTTTTTTTTTTTGAGCTACAGAATGAAGAGGAAACAAAGAAACAGGAATCTCTTAAATCCCCCTTGAAACTAGAGTCACAGCTAGATCTTCGTGTACAGGAGCTGATAAAGTTGATCTGTAATGTCCAGGCCATGGAAGAGATGATGGTAGAAATGAAATATGACACCAAGAAAGCTCCACTTGGTAGGATTTCAGATTCTATCCTACATGCTCACTTCATATTCCTAGTTCATTTAACAGGATATTTTATCACTATCATGATTTAAAGCTTGCTGATACTACTGAGTAAAGGAAGAGAGAATTGGGGTGAGAAGTTGTATGGGGGGAGGAAGAGCAGTTTTGAAAGTTGAAAGGTGAGAGTCTTTGTCGGACAGGGTCATAAATACAGTTTCCAGGATGGGCCTGTAGATGTGGAGTCTGATCTCTCTCTGGGTCTGCAGGGAAGCTGACAGTGGCACAGATCAAGGCAGGTTACCAGTCTCTTAAGAAGATTGAGGACTGTATTCGGGCTGGCCAGCGTGGACGCGCTCTCGTGGAAGCGTGCAATGAATTCTACACCCGAATCCCACATGACTTCGGGTACGCCCCATGCTGTTACTTCACTTTGGTATTCTGCCCAACAGTATCCCCCACGTCACTCAGCAG